>PVKE010016717.1:0-31666 GCA_004027555.1 Craseonycteris thonglongyai | reverse complement strand
GGGGTGGGGGTGGGGGTGGGGGCTTCAATCAGATGACTTATTGTAGAAGGGGTTCCAGGAAAGGTAAGACGGGCATTTGGGAGTAAGGAATAGATGCAGTATAAGCTCTCCTCCCATTTGGGGGAATATTTTATTTCTAAGATCATTCTAGGGGGCTTTTCCACCTACACTGTATGAACAAAGAAAGTTATGAATGATGGTTTGATGGTACTGTCAAAGGCTTCTGAGTGCATTACAGTCCCCCCGCCCCCTTGTCCACACGGATATGTTCCAAGACTCCCAGTAGACGCCTGAGACCACAGACAGTAGCAAATTCTATTTTTAGTGTTTTCTTTTCCTATACCTACATATCTATGAGAAAGTTTAAATGATAAATCAGGCACAATAAGAGATTAATAACAGTAAGCAACAATAAAATAGATCAAATATAACAATAAACTGTAATCAAAGTTATGCAAATGTGATCTCCATCTCTCTCAAAACATCTTACTTATACTGCACTCACCCTTCTTGTGATAATGTGTTGACAGCAGGTAAGTAAAACTACAGAAAGAAAAACCATTGGCTGCAGCATCTTCTTGAACACTGATGTACAAAAAATGTACCACTGTGACATCACTAGCTGTCATGTATGTAATAAATGGTCTCTTGACTACGAGTTAGCCAAGCAATAATGACCTCTGTGACCTTACTTGAAAACATGACTCAAGTCTGAAATTCTGGCTCCTAAAAACTTAAATTTGGAATAAAAGACATGTGAAGTGCTTTCTAGTTAGCAATGGGCATTCAAGGTGAAAGGTTATGATATAGTGAAGAGCCCCAAAGAATAAGGTGACCGGATTTTAACATTGGTAAAGCGGGACACCATTGACCGAAGGGGAGGGGGTTATGGATTAAAAATTTGGTCTATCTCCCACCGTTCCCTAGCTTGGCGTGCATTCTTTCCAAAAATCAGGACTTTTTAAAACGCCATGGGATGCGGGACAAATTGTTAAAAATCGGGACTGTCCTGCCAAAAGCGGGACGTCTGGTCACTTTACCAAAGGATCCATACACATGAGGTTATGAGGGAGCATAAAATAATAAGGCTGATGTAGTATAGAGAAGCAGACAACACCTGAGAGAGGAGAAAATAAGTGATCTCCATAATGAGCTTTTTATGGCTTTCCACTTATATGGGTATCATTATGTAATAGGATATGTACTCTCAACCAGTTTTAATTTTGAAAGACTCAGCTTCCTTTTGGTATATTTCAAATGGTCTTTTGATCCTTTTGAAAGCATTCTCTACCAGGTTCCTCTTGTTCCTAAAAGTATTCCAAGACTTATCTGTGTTATACTGCTGCCAAATATCTTTCCTCAGTGATTAGAGTTAAAGCCTTTTGAAAACTCCTGTGTTGTTGCTGGCAGTAAGACCACTTTCCAAGCACTCTGCTGATGGCACTGGTCAAGTGGCCTCTTATTCAAAATCTAAAGATTCTTTGTACCACTGAGATAAAAGATTTGGTTGACCTATCCCAAGATGATCCTATCAATTAGAGACTCCCACTGGGAATCTCTTACTCCTTTTCCTGTTTGCTTCTGGCTCATGGAATATTCTTCTCTTTAAGATTGATGGGCTTGCCCTGAGGATTTCATTCACATTCTAACTCTATCTTCTCAAATCTTTCATGAGCTGGCTTTTGTGTTACTTATCCCACTTATTTTTATAGGAACAGAGGTTAGCTTCCTTGTTCCTATAGGTTTAAGTTTAACTTACCACAACTTGTCTAACTTTGAATATACTAGCTAAATTCAGAATGAAGGTCCCTTTGATTTTCCCTTGTCATTTGTGCCCTTCAATCCACTTTGTCTTCCACTAGGAAGGAATCACAGATAGACAATACCCAGACATATATCATGACTTCTTCATACCCTTTGTCCTAAAGGTCAGGTACATGGAATTCAATACTTTTCCTTCAGCTGAGGTTTTAAACTAAAACACCATGGAGGTTCACCATTCAATCCTATGTTCCTTGACCCCTGATTGCCTTGTGTTTGATTTATAGGGTTCTAACCACTGAATACGAGGACAGAGCCATTGGATACAGCTGTGTATTTGGTTCTTTCTATGTTTTTTTCCAGATTCACCTTGTAGTATCAATGATGAGAGATGAAGATTAAGATTCAAACTACCAGAGTGTGCCATAGTAACAATATGGAGAAACACATATAGAGATAAAGAATATTGTGCTCGATAAACAACATGTCAGGTAAGGCGTAAACTGAAAGAGATCAATAACTTGAAACAATTTAATTTGCATTTGAAGAAGCAAATATCTTTAGACCATCCATGCATATAGGATATTCTTCTTAGCAACAGATTATTTGAGAAGAAGGCTACCTGTACCATTTTAATAGCTAACTGATTTCCCTGAATCCACTTCCTTGTCCTGTGATCCACTTACTGCAAATAGAGTTTATTTTCTAACAAAACACAGAGAGGAGCAAGTCAATTTTCTCTTCAGAAACCTGCAGTGTCTTTTCTTTGTCAAACAAGGTCATCACAAAACTGATTTATGATGGTCTCTGTGCCGTCAAACCTCTCTACTCATGTGAATCTGTATTTGCAGCCACTCCCCGGCACTAGCATCACCGCCTCAGCTCCACCTCAGATCATCAGCCATTAGATTCTCATAAGAAGCCTGAAACCCAGATCCCTTGTTTGCACAGTTCACAATAGTTCGTGTTCCTATGAGCATCTAATGCCACCACTGATCTGACAGGAGGTAGTCATGTGAGCAATGGGAGCGGCTGTCAATACAGATGAAGCTTCACTCACTCACCCACCATCCACTTCCTGCTGTGTGGCCCAGTTCCTAACAGGCCTGAGGGGTTGGGGACCCCCTGCTCTAGATTATGCCCACCAGGTCTCTTTATAATATAAACCTCACCAACCTCACCATAGACTACCAGCTTAAGCTAACCCTTTAGCAATTGCTAGCACCTACTAAGCAGTGATATTAAAGCCAATGCTAAACTATCCACAACCTGAGCTACCTGAGGGTCTCCTCACAAAGAAGTGTTCCATGTCTGTTTTTCACAGTGACCTTTTGTCTGAAATATCCTGCCTTTTCTTCGTAGATAATCCCTTCTTATTCCAATATACCGGTACTTAGATCAGGATTGCCTGGCATTGTGTGTTTTCTTTAATCACTACTATGACACAGCAAGAGAATAGATATCTTTCTCCCAAAGAACCTGATGTTTCTTATCGTTCTTTGTGTTCCTCACCCATAGATCTTCATATTCAGCATATTATACACATCACTGAAGGATGTGTGCTGGAGACAGAGAAGAAGACAGTGTTCAGCTATCAGCTCTTTCAGGAATTAACTCAGCATTGGGAAATCAGTGAGCATAGTTTCTCATTCAATGGATATTCAATAGAAGGGCACAAAGGCCTGGCCATCTTGCTTTGACTTTGAACAAATCTAATTGTCCACATAGCTTTAGGGCTTCCTGTGGGATTGGTCAAGGCCATTATTGGGCATGCAATGCTTCTTGACTTTTCTCTCAACCCAATCCCTCTTCCTTGCCCTCTTCCCCAGGCGTTGCCTAATGATCTGCATGAACCACTCCACCTCAGTATCTACTCACTGAGGAAATCAACCCATTACAATTGGTAGCAGGAGTTCCCCAGGAGAGCAGGAAATACTTAGGAGTTTGGAAACTGGATTCTAGCAGTTTCCAAACTCAAATACCAATATTTAGGTTCTAGCAATAGAACCCAAATTTGGTATTTGGGGGTCACATATAGCCTCTGGAATAAAGTTGTAGTTTAGCTGTTAAATTTTCCACCTGTGTGAATTGGAAGGTGTACCAATATAGTAATGAAAGAGGGTATACTAGCGTTGTGTCACTAGCTTGAGAAATTTGGAGAAAACAATTTCTTATAAGGTCATTGGATTTCAGTGGCTCTTGCTAAGCTTAACTAACTCTCTGGAAAATGATAACAACAAGCTGAGAGTGATTAATCACTAACTGAAAGCTAATAAAAAGTCAGAGAGCCTCTTTGGCAGCATAAAAAGAAGTTATCAATTTCTGTAGATGGAAAACAGAAAACACTGAGGACCAGGATAGAGACTTAACAATAGAATAATCAAGCCAGAAGAACGTTTAAACTCCCAATGGGGCAGGTCTGCTAGGAAGGTCAGGATCCTCACTGAAGAAGAATGGAATCATAACATGTGGGTCAGAGATATTTGGGTTGATGCCCTGATTAAATATTGAAACCCCAGACTCTCCTATCTCAGAGCCTATAGTAATGACCCACTACTCTTTATCAAAAGCTACATAACCTTCCTCCCTTGAAGAAAATGCACAAAAGACTTTTGCACACCCTTCCCTTAGCTGTGCCCCTAACTTCCCTCTTAGTCACTAAGCCCATTACTAATGTTATTAATAAAGCACAGAATAACTCAGCAAAGGACCTAGTGGGCCTGATAAAGAAAGAAAAGAACTATAATTAAAGAAGCTTCAAGAACATATAGCAGGGAAAGCCAGGGTGGCTCAGTGGGTTGAGTGCTCACTTTGCAGTCCCAGGGACCAATAATTCAATCCTGGCCCTGGCCCACGCAGACCCACATGCTGAACTGGAATGTACTTCCCATGAAGGATATCCCCAGGTTGGTTCTCACCCCTGTGTTCAACTCCTAGCTCAAGGGGTGTACCTCTAATGTGGGAGCCCCCCAGCCCAGTTCCCACCCTGTGAGGACCCTGCCCACCTGTGTGGAACAAAACCATGTTGAAAACTGATGACATACAACTATGGAGACTGCTCTGGGCCCTTCCCCTTCTCTCTGTCTCTGTCTGTCTATAACAATAAAGTAAATCTTTAAAAAATAGACCTTATAGCAGCTGTAGCATACATATGGGATTGAGTTTGTTGGTTTTTTGATTAAGGGAGCTGGAAAACAAAGTTTGATAAGAGAGAGTTTCTGACGTGGACTTACCAAATCTTGACTTTCCACCACCAACAGGAAAGCACAGTGCTTTTAGGATGCCAGTTTGGAGTTGCCACATGACCCAACAGACGTTATGGTATTAGAGATATTGGTGATGGGAGAAGATACTGTGTACCTTATAACAAGCCTCGATGGGAGAATCACAACACAAACCTCATGGATTCTGGAGCAAGGTCATGTCATCTACAGTGAGACTTATATACAATTTGAAAATCAGCCCCTGGAGTGTATCTGGGTTCTGATAAAGATGAAAGATCTGACCACAGCATAACAAGTGACCACGAGTTGCATTCTGTCAGACCCACCATGTCATAAGTTTAGACAGATCCAGCAATCATTAATTTGTTGGAAGAATGAAAGGGATATATTCAATGTCAAGTACAAACACAAAAAGGTCACATGCACAATGTAAAAGCAGATATTCCAGACTATCATTTTTCCACTACTGTTGTACCAATACTTTCCCCTCAACTTATGGATACGGCCCTAGGAGGATCCTTTATTACCAGATGTAGGTGGGGAAAAGGAAAAACAAAAAAGCAAACAGTTTCATCTTGATTGGTAGACTCAGTAGTAAGTGGATACAAGCTAAAAATGAATGACCCTCGGTGGTGGCTTTGGTAGACAGATGTATGGGGAAGTCCTTCCCGTTGGCAGAGTTTGACATGGAGCATCTAGTCCTCTACTTTGTGAGAGAAGAGAACTGACCTGACATTAGACTACTGTTGGCTCGTGGGTTGGCTGGATGGTCAAAATATGGACAAAAGATTGGAGGATTTGAGACAAGGGAACCAGGGTAAAGGCAAGTGTGTGGACTTATGATAATGGACAGTTTAAAAGTGTTTGTATTTTGTGGCAATGCCCTCCAGGGAGCATCTACTATTGAAGTAGTACAACCAAGACAAAATAATCTGGCCCACTGATATCATTCAGCTTTTCTCACCAGGCTACCTAGTTCTGACACAGCCATTCCCTCGCCCTGGCCATAGTAGCAGTGATGGAGGTTAAGCTTGGGGCCCCACACCATTAACTCCCACCCATGGACTCTGGTCTAGCAAACACTGCCATTGAATACCCAACCTGCCAGTCGGACAGACTCATGCTGAATCTCTGCTCTAAGACCATCCCTCAACCAGACCCACCAGGCAGTTGGAGACCAACTAATTTTGATATTCAATATTTTCGTTCTTTTACCTGAAAGGGAAAGGTATTTGTTCTGATAGGAATATACACTTATTGGTGGTATGAATTTTCCTTTCTTACCTACAAATACTCAGTCAAAAGTTCATAGAATGTTTAATAAAATCTCACATGCTCCCAAGGTGATGCACTTCACATCAAAGAAGTGGGAGCGGGCTAATGACTATGGTAACTGTTATCACATTATACAGCAGAGCACTCAGAAACCACAGCTTGTGAGGGCACTGAAAAAGCCTGTGAGAGGAACCGAAGAAGCTCCAGATTTCAAAGGTGTAGAGCCCATGGGACGCCCGCATATTCACCCTGTACTTTACCACTATCTCCATGTCTGCCTGTCAGACAAACCAACCGGCTAGATGTGTACCAGCTACTCAAACAGTACGTGGTGAGATGTGCATAACTAAAGTCCCTTTATAATCTGATGCTACTACACACTGTAGTGGGTAGTATGGTCGATTCTTCCCAGGAGATCAATTTAAACAATAAAATTAGTCCATGCCACTGGCCGGGCGCCAGTCCTTTCTCTGTCGTTATAATATTTTTCTCAATTCAGCCACTTCTGATCTTTGCTACTGTCATCCTTCTAGCCACATTGTTCTTTTACACGTATATCTACTTGAGCCTCTTATCTCTGCACATACATTTACCTCCTACAATCTATTCTGTGTAGGCAAAGTGATCTTTTCCAAAATGCAAATCAGATCACACCACTCTTCTCTTGAAAATTATTCAGTGCCTTCCTAAAACTATCATATTGCAAAATGCCCAGGACAGGGTTTGGTAACATTAGATGGGCTCATTAAGTGTTTTTTAAATCAGTTATTTAGAAATGAGCAAAGGATCCAACTGTGGTTTATGGTACATGAGTGGTAAGTGTATTAAGTGTCTTTTGAGAAGGGTTTATCAGTTCTAAGATAGACCCCCAGGAGGAGACAAGAATCTCTTTTCTCCTCTGGATGCATTTTTGCTGAATATGAAATTGCAGCAGTCACCTTTGAATCATATTGGGGAGGAAACCTATGCAAAAACTGAATGATATGGAAAGATGGAAGAACCGGGTCCTTGAAGGTATCACTGAGCTATTAATCCGAGCCTTCCGTACTAGGCACATACAATCATGAGAGGAAGGAAATGTCTGATTATGCCACTGTACTAAAGAATATAATTTCATTCATAATTTTCTTCCTTATAGCCCAAAGCAGACAGGCTAATGCATATACCTTTTCTAATCCTTTCTACTACACAATTCGATATACCTGATTCTTTAGATACATCAAAAGTTCAGATAGCCAGCTATTCATGTTTGCTTTTGCTCTCCCTCAATCTCTTGCTTCAGCACATGTAAAATTCTGCTCAGCTATAGCACTTCCTCTTCTGTGGTCTAGTTCAGAATTTTCTTTCCTGTCGTACCTTCCAGATAACTCTCTGCTGCCTTACAATCACTCTCTTGGCTGCAGCCCCACAACTCATTGCTTATCCTCTAAATCAATATGATGGGGTGGTCAAGACATTCATGGAATAAAGAGGAAGAAGGGAAGAAAATATTATTTATTATTTTTTCTTCGCAATATAGTCCACCCTAATATACTTTTTAGATATTTCAGTAAGTTTGTTTATACCCTCAGGAAAAAAAAAATTTGTTTTTTTCCCCTAAAATTGCAGTTATATCCTCTTTGCCATCTGCAAACTTCTTCCCTCAAAGCTATTTTTTCATATTTGGGAACAAATAATAATCAGATGGAGCCAGGTCTGAACTATAGGGAGAACGGTTTAAAGTTTGGAAGCCACAGTCCTGAAGAGTAGCCAGCACAACATTGCTCTTGTGCACGGGCGTGTTGTTGTGCAAAAGCAGCAGCCCTTTGCTCTATTTTCCTCTTCTTTTCTCCTTCATAGATTCTTTTGTTTCAGCAGACTAGAACAGTACTCTCCAGTATGGTGACACTATTATCCTTGCAATTGATCAGCGTGATACCCTCTGTATCCCAAAACAACAGTAGCCATGATTTTTCCAGCCACTTGTTACCTCTTGAACTTCTTATGTAAGGTGACCAGACGTCCCGCTTTTGGCAGGACAGTCCCGAGTTTTAACAATTTGTCCCGCATCCTGAGGCATTTTTAAAAAGTCCCGATTTTTGGAAAGAATGCACGACAAACTAAGGAACGGCGCTAGATAGACCAAATTTTTAATCAAGAACCCCCTCCCCCCCGGTCAATGGTGTCCCGCTTTACCAATGTTAAAATCTGGTCACCTTATTCTTATGGGGTGATGGGACCTTTTCCTGCCACTGCATGGACTCCTGCTTTGACTCAGGTTCATCATGAGGAACCCAAGTATAATCTCCAGTGACAATCTGGTCTAAAACTTCATCTCTTGGGGATGCCGGGGGATGGCTCAGTGGGTTGAGCACTTTTCTTGCAGCCCCAGGGTCCACGGATCGAATCCCTGCCCCAGCCCATGCGGACCCATATGCTGAACTGGGGAGTGCCCCCAGTTCAGTTCTCACCAGGGTGAACCTCCCATGTGGGAGCCTCCCAGCCTATTCCTTCCCTGTGGGGCCCCACACCCACCTGTGGAATGAAACTATGTGGAAAACTGATGACGTGCAGCTGCAGAGACTGCTCTGCACCCCCCACCCCTTCTCTCTGCCTCTCTGTCTCTATCAAAAGAATAAAAATAAATCTTCAAATAAAACTTGATCTGTGGTTGTGACCACTCGGTGCCGTTGTGTTTGAAGCTGTGTGAGCATTCTCGGTACCCATCTTGCACCGACCACCGACAGGTGTTGATGGAGCATATTGAAAATGACTGTAGGTGATACTCCAACTATTTCTGCAATTCACTCTTTATTCAATCTGGCATCTTCCACTACAAGTTTTCAATGTTTTTGACAATGTCTGAGTAAGTGGCCTCAACAAGATGTCCCAGATGGGGATTGTCTTCAATTGATTCTCTGCCTTGTTTACAAAGGTTATGCCACTTGTGAACCATGGATTTTCCAGGGCAACAGTCCCCATAAACAGCTAACATCTCTTCTGAAATGGTTTGAGGTGGTTTCTCTTGTTTTGTAAGAAATATAATGACAGCATGAAATTCAATTTTCTCCATATATGGGGGTGTCTTTATGTTTGGTGATTTCTGAAAGAACACGAACGTGAGTAGGCTGAAATTTGGCACACATACTAATAAGAAGTCATATAATTAAACTTTTTTGCAGTAGTACTCCCACCTTTCTGAGAGCTCCCCGCCCCCATTCCATGAATTTCTCAAACACCCCTCATACACTCCTGGAAAAATATCTAAAATAAATATGAAACTTATTTTTTTCTTTGAAAGAATAAAGGATATTAAAAAAATATTTCATCAAGTAAAACTTAGAAGTAAAACATAGAATTTTATTATTTTCAAAATTTTATACAGTATAACATTGGAGCTGGACAAAACATTTGTTTAGAATTCATGAAACAATGCTTTAGATTGGGTTTCTCATTTGTCTTCAGATAATTTTGCTTTCACACAAACTTGTTCAAGAAAGATGATTGAGTCTAGAGAGGAAAGAGGGGGGTGAGTCATCCTTTCCATCTCTGCACAGAATAAATAAGTCACTGAATTTAACATCTTGATTTGGTTTTGTGAAAGCACTGACTTTCTTAGATATTTTTAACACTCACATTTGAAAATAAAACCAAATCACCAAATAGGTTAGTTGAAAGATATTCACTTCATCTGTGATGTTATTCAAAATAATTTGAAACTTCTCCCAGTTTTATTATATTTGATTATTTTCTATTACTTCTATGTGAATATATTGTTAATAAAGGTTACTAAAGCCAAATATTTTGAATACATTTTGGTACCCTAGGTTTGTTGAAGTAAGAGGAGACCCAATGGTGTGAGAATATGCATTGGTGAGTCAGAAATCTCAAGGTCAGCCTCTTTCTGTTTATTAAAATAACCTCAGACAAATGGTTTCACCCTCTGTTTGACTTGTTAAACATAATCATTTGCCTTTTCTTATACCAGATGTATTCAGCCCATGACTTATTTATTTTGAACCTAGAAAAGCACTATGTCAGTCTCTGTAGAAGAAAAAAATAATTATTTATATGTAGGCTATCCAGAAAGTAGCCAGCCATAGAACCATCCTTGTTGTATTGACAATAGCTGGATTTTTTTTCTGGACAGTGTGTGTGTGTGTGTGTCCAGTTACTTCTTTTAAACATTGTACAATGTATCTGAGAAAACAAATAATGTGATGCAGTCCACACTGTTTCATGAGTGGTCCTTACAAAATAACTACAGAACACCATAAAGATCTCTTTCAGGCAGGGAATGACGAAAGATTTCAGAATGGGTATGTTTTAAACTTCAACATTCATGTGTTTGAAGGGATTAAGAGCATGGATTGTAGAGCAAAACTGCTCTGTTCGAACTTCAGCTTACCTGGAATGAATGCTTACATATATGTAGACATAACAATACCTGTTTTCTAGGGCTGATGAAACATTTAAGCGATTTAATATGTGCAAACAGTGTCTCTTATGTTGTGTGAGCTTAAAAATGTTAACGATCATTTTAGTAGGTGGTCAGGCATGGTAAGCATCCCAAATAAGGGAAACCAGAGCAATGGATATCTTCGGGAGGACTTAGTTGACCTCTTGTGCTAGTTTCCTAACACAACTTATCAACACAAACTGGGTAGCTTAACACAGAAGACATTTATTTGCTCACAGCTCTGGAAGCTATATGTCTGAAATTAAGATGTCAATTAGGATATAGTCTCTCAGAAGGCTTTAAGGAGAATCCTCTCTTATTTCTTTCAGCCTTTGGTGACTCCTGGTGTTTCTTGGCTTGGATAAATCTAATCTCCCTTTCATCTTTACATGGTCTTCTCTTCTGTGTCACTTATAAGGCTCTTATATACCTTCTCTACTCTTATAAGGACAGACGTCATTAGGTTTAGAGGTACACTCTAGTCTAGCATGACCTTATCTCAAGATCCTTAACTAATTACATCTGCAAAGATGACATTTCCAATTAAGGTCACATTTACAGGTTCCAGATAGACACATCTTTTAGGAAACCACCCTCCAAATGAATACATCCAAGTATCTAAATTTAAAAGTAATTAACTGGGAATTTTAGAATAGAGTTACAAAAATTAAAAAGTGGCTTTAAATGTCTGGGTACAAGTTTAGTAATAAACAGGGTCCAGGAGAAATAACGCCCTTTTTTCAAGTAGTATAGTGTGCTTGAGTGTGATATTGTTATGTTACAGAATTACACGATTATGATTTGGTAATAAAAAATTCAGTATGTATTACCAGCTCATAAAAAAGGAGCATTACTTCTGCTGGACCCAGTACTTTATTGACATTGGCAAGTCATTGAAAATCTGAGCGACAAGATGAAAGCTGTAATTTAGAGAGTTCAATCTGGTGGGAGAGTCCAGAATTTGCTAGAGAAGATAGTAGAGACAAAGACTCATTCAGAAATATGTATGAGAAGGTCCCAGTGAATGTAAGACTTGGTCGAGGGTCATGATCCTGGAAATCAGAAACAGAATTTGAGATAATTCTTTAAAGAACTTAATGGAAAATTGGTTCAGAATGGTTAAGAATAATGGACAAGTTAAGGGCTCCTCTCAGATTTTAAGCATTAGTTACCCAGAGAATTCTAGAGACATTTTCAAAAGTAGAATTAAATCCAAAGAGGGAACTATTCTGAAAATAAGGTGATTCCATTTTTTTTTGTGGGGCATATTGAATTTGTGTTGGTTATTCAGGACAACATCGTAGAAAAGAAAAAAGGCATGGCATATAGATGTGAGAGTCCTTTTTATAATTCTGACTCATGGGACCATGTTCCTGCCAGAGTTTATAGCCAAAAGCTTTGAGAGACTCTGTACAGAGATAATCCTTAAAATGCCATATACGGTAATGTTGTTTGGGGACTTGGTTATAAGTGGGACATTATAATTTAATACTTATTCAACCATTCTGCCAAAACCATTTATATAAGATAAAATAAATATCACAACTTGCCTCCCTTCCCATCTTTATTATGAAAATAGCCTCACTTCAATCAGCTTTGTTTCCGTACTGTATGACTTCAGTGAGCATGGTATCTGGTCATCTCAGCAAGAGCATTCTGTCAACATTTTGGGTTATTTCAATCTATCATCTTGATAGAGGTCAAGCCTGACCAAAAAATAAAATAGTTTTTTCTGTTCTCTTTGCCAACATACTTCCTTCTTGTTGCTTGCAGATTGAAAATGCTGATTTTCCATACTAATATGACAGCTGATACCAACTTTAAAACCTCTTTCAGTGTTAATAGCATAGGGATAGGCTTTGCCAATAGAGTGATACTTCTTCTAACAGAAAAAGTCTGTGTGTTTATCTACTAGTAAGTACAGTGTTGTCGAGAGCAGTAATATTGGAGATTTAAAAAATATTATAGGGGAAGCTGGGATGGCTCAGTGGGTTAAGCGCTCACTTTGCAGCGCTGGGGACCGGGGATCGAATCCCGGCCCCGGCCCATGCGGAACCATATGCTGAACTGGGAGCTCCCCCAGTTCAGTGCTCTCTCTGTCTCTGTCTCTGTATCTCTCTCTCTCGTCAAAAATAAATAAATAAATAAATAAAAATATATTAAAAATAAAATAAAATAAAAAAATAAAAAATATTATAGTATATAATCTATAGAGAAAACAAATAAATAATCCATTCACAAATAAATAGTAATTAATGCATTACTAACAATAGCAGTGTCAATTGGTTGTCAAAAAAGAGAAAGGAAAATTCAGGAAAGTGTGGCAAAAAGAGTTAAGAGATGCAATATAATCCACATGAAGGGCACTTATACTGACCAGCAGGTATCCATTCAGAAAGGAGAGTCTACGGATTAATGTTCTCATCATGTAATTCTGGGGCCATCACTACCAAAATCAACTTAGAGCTTGATCAAAAGGCAGCTATCTGGAGTATAAATCTGGGATTTTTTTTTCTCTGAGATATTCTTATCCTCTCTGTGACTGTTGAAACGTTAACTCTAATGCTGTTTAGAGAAATCCAATGAAGAGAAACACTGACTAGCCAACAGCCAGTAGTGCCTTAAAACAAGCAAAGGAGTGGCAGTCTCTCCTACGGTCAATGTCATTCTCCCAATGTCTTCTCTGAAGAGAAGCTCAGCCTCACAGGAAGCTGGACCCTCCTTTCAGACTACAGCCTCCTTCAAAAACAGGTTATCTGAGCTCTACCTGCAAAACCAACCAACTGACCTCAATACGGCCTTCCAATCCCCACAGCCAATTTGATGTCTGAAATTCCTTCAGTGAAATGGAATTCTTTAACTCTTTCTGATCACCAGGAAATAGGAAACTGCTTAAAATGGCATACCTTGTTTTAGGCAACCAATTATCGTGAAGTCATTTCAGTCAAATTATAAATCAGATGGTGTGAAATAAAAAAAAAATAAGCTTGTATTTTGATAGAGAGGGTTAGTAAAGAAACCCGGAAGGCAATAGGTGACTGACTAATGTAGTAAAATAGGGAGAAAAAAGACATTAGAATGAAATATGGATTCAGCTCTGAAATTTTCTATAATGTAGAAAAGATGTTAATCCTTTTGCAGCCTCAGTTTCCCACCCTGTGAAATGGAGAATATTGTTGACAGTATCAAGGTTGTTACAAAAAATAAAAGTGACAGTATGGGCCCTGGCATACTCTAAGTGCTCAGTGGAAAAAAAAAACATTTTTCTTTCTTTCCTGGAGTTGAGTAATGCTTTATCCTTTGGAGGGGACAAATGGTCAGAAAGGATAGAAGAATAAGTCTTGACGTCTTGCTCACGACATGCCATGCAACTGCAATGTGACACAGTAGGTGGAGATGATATGACTGAAACTTTTAAACACAACCTACTCCCATGCATTAGCATTATGACTTGGCCTTGTGTGTCATCCAGGAGGAAATACAGGCTAATCTATTTTAGGGCCAAGGCCCTGACTTAGGCATTTCTAAAGGCTAGTCTCACCATTTTAATTTTACTCCTGTCCCACTTACTTTTTGGTTCCTTGACTTTTAAATCATCCTCCTCATCTAGAATATCAGATTGGACACCTTTTCTCTGCACCCAGAGCCACTGAATTCCTCGTCCTCTTCCCTCAGTTCTAGTAACTTCTGTCCTCATATGCCCTCGTTCACACCCCTCTATATAGGTAGCACAGGTATATATTAGCATCAAATGAAATACCTTATAAATCAATGTGTTAGAATTCTGACAATAAATAAAATCTTGGCCATTAGTGTGCTGGTTTTCTTTAGTGTTTAAAACCTAAACTATTTGTCTCACATGCTTTTTTTTTTTTTTCAATGAGGTTGGTTTAATGGAGAGAAAGTTTGGATCCAGACATGTCTTTGCAAACTGGTTGAGATTTTTCAGCTTTTCCTTTGCCCCCAGCCAAACACAGTAGTTGAAATCAAATGTTTTACTCTCTGGAGGTAATTAAATCTAATACAAACTTTCAAAGGCTTTAGGTGTTAATGAATATAATACACCTAAATGTCTGAAATACCAGTATATGTGTGGATGGCTTCTCATGTTGTTCTTACATGTGGCTAGACCATAATTTTACATGTGCTCAATAGTCAGCTACTGCACAACTTTGCTATGAAGGACAAAGGTATAGTGTGATGAGACGTTATAATAGGGAGCACCGATCTACTTTGGGGAGTTTACGAGCCTTCTCAAGGCAATGTTGATTGACTGCAAGACTGAAATGTGAGTCAACTCAGATATGGAGATTTCTGGGGATAAAAAGCAGCGTGTCTGTGGTTGTGAGGTGGGAAGGGGCGTGGTACACGCTAACTGACCTAAAAGAAGTTGGACGGAAGAGTCATAAATGAGTGCTGGCACTTGAAAGACAGGCGAGAAGAACCAGCATATGCAGCCTTGGAAGACATAGTATAGATTTTGGTCTTTCTCATAAGAGCAAAGGAAAGTCAATGAAAAGTTTTAAGTAGAAAATTGACATGATCAGATTAGTATTTTAAAAAGTATTACTCTAAGCTATGAAGAGGATTGATTGGAAAGGCTAACATGGTTAGAGGGAAACACAATGCAAAGTCTTCACAAAGCCCGTGAATAAGAAGCTGACATCAAGTATGGGTGTGAGGATAGTCTTAAAGGCAGCTGCAGGGGTAGTGGTAAGAATCTGGCTTTTAAAAGCATTTTAGTATAATATGACTTGAAAACTGGTTACATTGAAGGGGTGTGAGAGAGATGGAGCTTTCAACAATATCACTCAAGTGTTGGCTACTAGTTTGCTAGTTTGCTCATCAGATGGATAGAGGGATGGATGATGGATGAGTGTACGGATGGATGGATGGATAAATAAGGGTTTTGACTTTAGTGTACACATCTGAAGGAAGATATAGATATAGTAGTATTACTCCTAATCGGCTAACAGAAGTATAGTATGAGTTGTTTAGGATGAGTGGTTTAGTCAGTCTTTGGACACCTTATATCAGGAATTTTCCTTTCTGGTCTTGGGGAGTAGACTTTCTTTTCAGCAAGTCCCAGAAATATAAAAATAATAATATGGCTAAATAACTTGTTCCTGTCTGTTGTAGTTCTTGTCAGCCACAGCATATATGACCACCTGTTTATTTTATCCATCCATCTTATCCAAATGCATTGAAAGCTCACATCAGCACCCGTGTTAGTGATGTAGTATAAGAAAATCATTAGTACTCGGGATGCGGGACACATATTTATTATTGATTTACAACCCCTTGCTTTGATATTAGGACAGACCTTGAGAAATCTTTATATTTCTTTGTATGACAGTTTTCTATAGAAATAAAAATATGTTGTAATAAAACTTACTTCACAGAGTTGCTATGATAAGAAAATAAGCTAATACATGTTAAATGCTTAAGAAAATGCCTTACATTAGGCCTCCTGATCTCTTCTTTTCTATGAAGGTTGTGGTGACTTATATTAGCAGTCTTGATCATCACAGTAAGAAATTGAAAAAGCCTAGATTAAAGGTATTTTCTTAGAGTATATTCCAGCTACACTAAACTGGGCTGAAAGAAGACAGTTTCAATGTTAGAAATCATGCTTTCTATTTTTGGCATGTTTATTTTTAGCTGAATGCTAGGTATCTAAGTAACTATTCTGAGACATCTGTGATGTATGTTGTCCGGGATTTGGAGGAGGTCTGTAATACAGATAGAAATTAATGATTGTCAGCATAAAGAGAGAAAAGAAAACCACTTACATAGATAAAATCACCTATGGAGATAGCATAATATTATGGTCGATCTTGAGTTTCTTGGGAAACAGACTCTGAGAGGGAAGTTAGCATGTAGGCAGTTTCATAGAGAATGTTCTTAGGATCAAAAAGTATAAAACAGAAAAAGTCAGGATTGGGCAATGGAAGCAGTTGGACAATGATAAAAGGGCTCAGGTGACACCACAGGAAAGCAGAAACCAGAACAGAATTACAGAATTTTCCCAAGCTAAGGAAGGGAAGATTTCAGGTTTAGATCACTGGGTTGACCAGTCATTGAATAGAGGTTCTTCCAACTGATTAGATCACTTTTCCAGCATTCCCAGCATTTGGGAGATGAGGTCCTACTATGCTGAATTTGAGAAGCAAACAACAGCTTGACCACACAGAAGAAAAAAAGAAAAGAAAAGAAAAGAAAAAAAGGTGTTAAGACCAACCCTTGAAGATTTTCAACTTTTAAAAGTTGAGGATGTGAGGGTGAGATAAGAATATAGAATTAGAAGGAAAGAGGAGGCCAGATAAGTAGAAAGATAACTAGTATATTGGGTGGGAAATTCTGAGAAATAGAGTACGGTATAAAAGATGGAATGTTACAGTGTCATATGTTGCTGTGCTGGAAATGTAAAAATTTATTATAAAGCACAGACTAAACCCAAAGGAAGAAGATAAAAGGAGAATATTTAAAATTAGAATATAGCGAAAGAAAATGCAGAAAATAAAATCAATCAAACCAAACTAATTTCTTTGAAAAAAAAAATCAATGAAAGTGACAAACTATAAGAGATACTGAGCAATAAAAAACAGAAATAACTTAAATCAGGAAGGAAAGAAGAGGTATTCCTACTGATCTTATAGAAGTAAAAATGCTTATAAAGGAATACTATGAACAACTGAGAAATCAGATAATGTCTGTGAAATTAGAAAATTTCCTAAAGGACACAAACTATCATAACTGTCTCAAGAATACATAGAATTTCTGACAGGAACAATATAAATAAAAACATTGAGTTAGTTATTTAAAAGTCTTGCCACAAAAGAACCTCCAGGATCTCGTGGCTTTACCAGTGAACTCTACCAGAAGTTTAAAGAGGAATTAATATCAATCTTTCCCAAACTCTTTTAAAGTGTGAAAGAAAATGGAGTACATCCCAGCTTATTTTATGTGTCAAGTACTAAGCTGATACTAAATCTAGAAAAACACATCACAAGAAAATAAAATTATAAACCAATATTCTTTCTTGCTATTGACATAGATATCTACAACAAATTACTAGTAAACCAAGTCCACTCACATGACAATGTTTATAACTATGACCAAGTGGGATTTAGCTAAGGAATATAAGGTGAATTTAATACCCTAAAATCAATTAATGTTGCAATACTAACATAATAAGAACAAAAAACTCATGATAACCTCAATAGATTTAAAAAGAGCATTTGACCGAATCTGTGGTAAAAACACTCAAGAAATTAGGTGAAATTTAAACATGTGAGAATAAATACATAATATTTATAAATAAAATCTGATGGGGTTTTTTTTGCCCCCCCCCCTCAATATATAATAATAGATGGCTGTTCATTTTGGTACATTTCTATAATGTAAGGTCCATGTATATAAAATTTTAATTTCTTCCCATAGACATTCATGGAACTGTTGATAACTTATTGATGCAATTGGTCATATTTATAGTACATATACTTATATACAAATAAGAATAATTATTAGAGATCTAAATATAAAAATTACTATTCAAAGAAACTATATTCCCCATCTACTTCCTTCCCTCTTATGAAGGTACATGTGATCCCAGATGATCAATGATAATTTTTCCGTCTTGAGGTGCTTACGTTCATTATATCTGCAAAGCTATGCTATATAAGGTAGCATCTACATGTTCCAGAGATTAGGGCATAGATATCTTTGGAGTGCTATTATTCAGACACAACCAATTATAAATATGGAATTCCCTCCTTAGTCTCTCCTTTGGTATTATGATGTTATACCCTATCTCTTTAAATTCATTTTGTAAAATTTATTAGGGTGACATTAGGTAGTGAAATTTACGTAGGTTCCAGGTATACAATTCTGCAGGACTTTGTCTATGTATTATAACACATGTTCATTCATTCAGAGTCAGCTTTCTTTCCATCACTATATATTTAGCTCCCCCTCACTCCTCCCCTACTACCTTCTTTCCTGTGTCCATGAGTTTTTGTTTCTTTGTTATTTTCAGTTTTATAGTCCTCCTATAAGTAAAGGTATATGGTTCTTAGCTTTTTCTGTCTATTCTGTCATTTTTTGTTTCACCTCTTCTACATCAGCCAAACATTTCCTTTTGAGAACTTTTTTTCATCAAGGGAAACAAACAAACAAAAATGTTGGTCAGGGCAAGTTTCCATCAATAGAGAGGGTAGGGCACGGTCACCACTGCTATTTTTGGTCAAAAACTGCTGAACACTCAACACACCGTGGGCAGGTACATTGTCATGCCATATGTTGTTTGTATAAATCATCCATCAAGAAATGCAGCCTCTGCCAACAAAGCCCTATGGGAAAGCTAGCACTACAAGATGCCTGCCCTCTAGGTAATTCCAGTACGTTTGGGGTCTCCCTCATAGAAAAAGGAAACAATAATAAGGCCATAACGAGAAGCTTGTAAAACAGTGGTGACCGCAGGAAAGTAGGGACTTGTCTTTTTCTTAGTTAGAGATGTAACTGAAATATATTCACTAATGACAAAGGAAATCAACAGTCAACAGATATTATAATTCATTGGTTGCCTACTACATACTTACACCTGATGCCTGGAACTACAACAATGAACAAAACAGTTTCTACCCACAAACGAATTCACAAACTAGGGCACTGTTCCCCGCAAGTATGGTTATGTGCCAGAACAATCAGAATCATCCGTCCACTTCAGTCCTCTCACATAAGAATCTTACATAAAGTCCCAGAATCTACTTTCCCTCTCCACTCCTAAAAATGGACCTTTTCTTTTTAATATCTGTTTCAGGTATACAGAAAATTTGTGAAGATCATGCAGAGTCCTCATGTATCCTTCACACAGTTTCCCTTATTATCAGTATCTTTCATTATTTTGCTGTGTTTATTACTAATATGGATACATTGTTGGTAACTAAAGTCTATATTCAGATTTCTTTAGTTTTTGATTTATGCCCTTTATCTGTTTCAGGATCCAGTATTACGTTTATTTGTCACATCTCCTTAGTCCTCTCTTGGCTGACGACCTTTCCAACTTTGAGGAGGACTGGTAAAGTGTTATATACAATGCAACGACATTGGCACATTTGAAATTTATCTGATGCTGTTCCCATAAGCAGATTAAGGTCATGGGTTTGGGGGAAAAAATGGAAGAGATAAATTTCCATTTACACCACATCTCAAGGGTACGTACTATCAATGTGATTTATGACTGGTGATATTGACCTTGATCACTTGGCTGAGGTAGTGTTCACCAGATTTCTTCACTATACAGTTACTCTTCCCCTCTCCCCCTTTCCATACCATACATTTTGGAAGGAAGTTACTATGCTCACACTTCATTTAAGCTTACCAAAAATAAACAAATGAATAGATAAATAAATAAATAAATAAAGCTTACCATATCTCCCTTAAGACAAAGCAAATACATAAATTATTTAAATTCTTATGCATGAGAGATTTGTCTATTGTGGCCTATTTTAATACTTTATTCAATCATTTACTTATATCACTATGGACTCATGAATATTTATTTTATCCTTTGGGATATAATCTAATGGTCCTTTATTCTGTTTTTATGTCTGTTTGTTTGTTTTTTATTTTAACTGTTTTTTGACAGAGAGAGAGACAGAGAGAATAGGGAGGGCCCAGAGCAGTCGCCATAGTTGACAGCATTAGTTTTCCATATAGTTTCACTCCACAGGTGGGCGCGGGGCTGCACAGGGCAGGAACTGGGCCAGGAGCCTCCCGCATAGGCCCCAACAAGAACTGAACTGGGGGCACACCCCAGCTCAGGGTATTGGTCTGCCTGGGCCAGGACTGGGATTCGATTCTTGGGCTCCAGGGCTGCAAAGTGAGCACTTAACCCGCTGAGCCATCCCAGCTTCCGTGTTTGTTTGTTTTTAACACTTCCGGTGCTGTGGGATGCTCTGGGCTCATTGTTCTGGTCTCCAATGTCCAGCCATTTGTCTGAGGAGTCATAACTGCTTTTATGGGAGAATGGCATTAGGTACCAAATTCTCTATGCTAGAAGTTCTCATTGCTTCTACTGTGTCATTTATTTTAGGTATTCTCGTCTGACAGAGGAAGAACATACATATGTTTCTACTAACACGTATATATACACATGAGTATTTTAATATGTAACTATCTGTATTTAAGTTATTCAGCTAAATATATTAAGCTAAACATGAGTTCTTATTGATCTTTCTAATGCTATTCCATTGCCACTTGACTCATTCTAGCCTCTTCTTCCTATAAATTCCAACCTCCACAGTGAGACACCTGTTTCCTACCCTCCACTGTCTTTATTTATTTATTTATTTATTTTTATTTTATTTTTGTGTTCAATGTCGGTAAACTTGGATAGTCATGCGCTTCATAAGAAATTTTCAATCAATGACTGCACAGACAATGGTGGTCCTACAAGATTATAATAGAGCCAAAAAATTCCCATCATCTGGTGATATCATAGCCATTGAAACATCATAGTGCAAAATATTCCTTTGTCTGTGTTGATGCTGGTGCTAACAAACCTACTGTGCTACTAGTCATAAAAGTATAGCACCTACAAGATGTACAGTACATTATATTTAATAATAAAAATAGGGAAAGCCAGGATGTCTCAGCCTTGAAGACCAAGGACCAAATCCCAGCCCCTGCCTTTGCAAAGCCACATGCTGAACTGGGGTGTGCTTCCCATGCAGGAGACCCCCAGTTTGGTTCTCACCCCAGGGTTTGGCCCCTGACTCACCAGGGCTTGCGTCTTACATGGGAGGTCCCCAGTCCAGTTCCTGCCCTGTGCAGTCCCCACCCACCTGTGTGGAAAACCAATGGCATGCAACTATGGAGACTGCTCTGAGCCCTTCCACTTCTCTCTGTCTCTCTCTGTCTCTGTCAAAAACAATAAAATAAATCTTAAAAAAAAAATAAGTGACTCTGTTACTGGTTTATGTACTTACTATACTATACTTATGATTATTATTTCAGAGTGTACTCTCTCTACTTATACAAATAATTTTCTGTAAAAAGAATGTCACGTTTCACTGGCAGCAGCCCCATTCATATCTCTTGTGTTTATTGTATTCTCTGACCACATCATTTTCTCTTGTGTTAATCAGCACAGTAACAGGCTGTACAGCCTTGTGGCTTAGGAACAATCAGCTACACCGTATAGCCTAGGTGTGGAGTAGGCTACACCATCTAGGTTTGTGTAAGCACATTCTCTGATGTTTGTACAAGCACAAAAATCACCTAATGACGTATTTCTCAGAACGTATTTCCATCGTTAAGTGGCAAGTGACTGGATATCAGTGTTATAATTGTATATCCCTAGCCCACCCCTTATATTAATATTAATATATTAATATTAATATATTAATATTTTTATATTATTATTAATATATAATAATATATTAATAATATTAATATATTAATATATTAATATAATATATTATAATATAATTATAATATTATAATTAATATATTAATAACTTATATTAATAACCTTCTCAGGCACTTCCTGTATACATCCAAGTAATATGATGGGTTCACCAAATTGAATAAATAATTTATGAATAGAATTATATGTAGTTCATTCATTTATAAGATTTAAAAATCTGTCTTCTTAAAAGGATCATAATTTTGCACTTTTTGTATTTAAAATACTCAATACTTAGTATTACTATTAAAATTAAATGTAGTTTATAGTAACCCGAATCAATAATAACAGGGAAGTAAATAACCATAGCAACACCTACAATAATTTTTTTCTGCATTTCATCTCTTTTCATTAAGAACAAGTAATAGATTTCTCATTTGGGGTTTAATTACTGGTACTTTCCACCTCTGAAAATTTTGCTTGTTAAAAGAAGTCAATGTAATTCATTAGAAAATGTAAAAAATGTGAGCAGTTCACTGTCTCAGAGAAGAAACATTTGAGTCAGGCTTTAAGATTTATCTAGCAGTGACCTACATAAACTAACTTAGGGAACAAGAAGACAGAGGTGATTTAGATCAAGACTATCTCGCAGGAACCCAAGGGAGGAGATCAGGCAGGCCCCAGGAATGGCTTACCTGAGAGATGGCCATTGCATCTTGACTTTTGCTTTCACATCTCTGTGGATCATCTTTATGTTTCCCTTTTGGTCTCTCTGGTGCATATTTCTGCAAAAGATGATTTTTCCATGCTTTCTGAATTTGTGTTTTACTGGTTTTGATTCAGCCACCCAAGACAATCCATGTACACATTCTCAGTCAGAGTCTCCAAGAGACCTCTGATTTAATTAGCCAAAGCTATAAGCAAAAGGGATGCACTCATCTAAATGGCTGCCAAGGATGAACATTGTAGAGGAGCCAGGGTAAAGAAAAGATGGTTAGGACTGGGCAGTGTCTGCAAAAGTGTTCACTACAGGGGATGCCAGGATAGCTCAACAGGTTAAGTGTTTGCCTTGCAAGCGAGAGGTCCAGGGATCGAATCCTAGGCCCAGCCCATGCAAACCCACATGATAAACTGCAGTGTGTAATTGGTAACCACTGGGATGGTGGTGAAGTTTCTTACCTCCCACGAGAGAGGTCCCCAGTTCAGTTCTACTCTGTGCAGGCCCACATCCACCTATGTGGAATGAAACCTTGTTAAAAACTAACAATTTACAACTATGGAGATTGCTCTGGGTCCTCCCCACTCTCTCTCTCTCTCTCTCTTTCTTTCTCTCTCTATTACCTTCTCTCAAAAACAATAAAATAAATCTTTAAAAAAGTGTTCACTGAAAAGCTTAATAGGACATTGAACTTGGAAGTCTATTCATCAATAAAGTAGTACATCTGTTTTTTATTATTACATTTATTGGGGTGACATTAAGTTAGTAAAATTTCATAGGTTTCAGGTGTACAATTCTATAATATCTATAATATATCACCTATGTCTTGCATTGTGTGTTCACCACTCAGAGTCAGTTTTCCTTCTATCATCATGTATTGAATGCCCTTTTTGCCCCTTTTCCAACCCCTCTCCCCACTTACCCTCTGGTAACCAGTAAACCAAGATGGACCAATCTGCAGCCCACAGGCTGCATGCAGCCCAGAATGGCTACAAATGAAGCCCAACACAAATTTGCAAACCTTTTTAAAACATTGAGATTTTTTTTTTTTTAGCTTAGCAGCTATTATTAGTGTTAGTGTATTTTATGTGTAGCCCAAGAAAATTCTTCTTTCAGTGTAGCCCGGGGAATCCAAAAGGTTGGACATTAAACTGTTGTGTTTATGAGTTTTTGTTTCCTTGTTTGTCTTGTTCCTTTGTTTCTTTTAGTTTTATATCTCACATATGAGTGAAATCATATGGTTCTTGAATTTTTCTGTCTGACTTATTTCATTTAGCATGATAATCTCAAGATCCATCCATGTTGTTGCAATCAATACTGTTTCATCTTTTCTTATGGATGAGTAATATTTAATTGAGAGAAAGGAAACTTCACATACTGCTCGTGGGAATGTAAGTTGGTATAGCCACAATGAAAAACAGTGTGGAGGTTACTAAAAAAATTAAGAATAGAGTTACTATATGACCCATGAATCCCTCTTCTATCTACCCGCCACCCCCCCCACACACACAAAAAGAGGTTAATGGGTCTATTTGCCTGAACCATTTCTCTGATATACTATTTTGTCCAATATCTTTTTGTTATATTTAATTCCTATAACATTGTATATGATCATTCATTCTTGATTAGTTATATCCAAGGTTACTCTCCCCACATTTAGTGAATTGCTAGTATATTTTCAAACATCTATCTGGAAGTGAGAATTGTTCCTCTCAGAGTTCGCACAGACTAAAAAGTCACCAGTGTAATTCTTTATTACATGCTTTGTCCTGAAGGATGAGTATCCCAGTCTTCCCATGCTCCTCAGACCTCATGTTTTCTACTCCTGGATCATTTACAGTTCATGAAATTGCCATCATTCATGGAGATCCAGAGTGCCCAGCCAAACTCAGTGAATATTTAAAAATAAAATAAAATAAAGGTCAACACAGACACAGCACAATACCTATGCAAATACACCTTGAGAATTACTTTTCTCACCTGAGGTGATGTTTTGTAATTGAATCCTTCAAGTGAGAGAAGAATTAGTCTAAGTGGTTTATAAATATATACTTTACTAGTTAAAGAAACAATGAGGAATACTTTTCCACAAGATGATGAAATGAAAACTAAGTTGTTCTGTTCCTTTAATCCTATGGAGATCTAGGTCAAAAAAATTACAGCAACATCACATGTATCAGAGATACATACATTCATTACTAGTACATGCTGAAATGCAAAGAATTTAATAATTTTTAGATTTTAACTGAAAATAAATTTTAAAATTATGTATTTTATTATATTTGCAGTGTTGTTATTTATTTATTTTTTCACATTTCAGCACATACTGGTAATGAATGCATGTCTTCGATACATATAACCTATGCTGTAATTTTTTTTTGACCAAGACTTCTGCAGTGTTCAAAGATAATGAAAATGTATCTTCCTACATCCCACATGACTTCTTAGGGATGATACTCTTTGGATATTAACACTAGTTAATACATAAATATATGTTCACCAAAACTGAAACAAATTACATTTCTGAGAGGAGGTCTAAGATGGCGGATTGGGTAAATGCCACACCTACTGCATCCTAGGATCACACCAAAGTAAAAACTAAATTACAGATCAACCTCAAGAATCATCTGAAGACTATATTATATAAATGAGGATATAAAGAAGAAGCCACATTGAGACAGGTAGAAAGGGTGAAGACATGAAACACGCTGATCCCAAAACCATAAATGGTGGTTGAACACTGGGAAGGACATCTCAGTGGTGGAGGTCCTCTGAGAAAAGAGAGGGGTCCCAGCCCCAGACCAGGCTCCCCACCCCAGGGGTCCTGTGCTAGGAAGCAGAGTTCCCACAACATCTGGCTGTGAAAATCAGTGAGGACTGTGTCTGCTCATCCCGGTGAGAAAGAAGTGCATCTGGAATCCAAGACTCCCTCTTAAAGGGTCCACACACAGAATTATTCACTTGCAATACACACCTGGTTTCCAGTGAAGGGGCAGCAAATAGAAAGACACTAGAGAAATACAAGAAAAAACTGAGTTATGTAGCTTTGGGGCAAGACTGCAGGGATAGCAACCATTATCTCTGTGTGAGCCTGTGTCACATGTAGCCTACAGTAAGATACCATCTTTTCTATGTTAAACTCTCCCCTAAAAGCGCAAATTCAAGATTGCAGTGATCTGGTAATATCTGTGCACGTGCAACATCTTGGTGATGCTCGGGGTCACTGCACCACATGGCTCGTTCTGCACTGTGGAGGCACAATCAACTACCGAACAACCAGCTCCACCCCACAAGCTGAGGCAGCCCTTTACAGAAGCAGAAGGCCCAGAGCAGTGTGGGGAACTTTTGGTGCTGGGTAGTGAGCCACAGAATTTATGTTGCAGCCTCTCTTGGGCAGCTCTTAGGGACCTATGGGCCTAAGGAGAACGGTGGATGGTGTGGTGTTCTCAGGGTGTTTTTGTGAAGAGGTCATAGGCTCAGCACTGGTGCTAGAATGGAAACTGCATTAACTTCATAAGAACTACAGTTTACACCCTATGGTTCCCTGGAACCCACCCTGCCTATCTAGTGCTACATTTCCAGGGGCACTCACAGTATCTGGGCAGCCAGCTCCACCCCACAAGCTATGGAAGTCTCTTAGAGGAGTGGATGGCCCATGGCTGCTCAAGAAACTTTAGGTGGTGGACAGAGAGACAGCTTGTGCCACAGCATCTCTTGGGTGGCTCCTGGGGACATGAGGGCACAAGGTGAGCGGTGGCTGGCTGCAGTGTTATCAGGGCATCTTGCAAAGTTGTATCAGACCTGGTACTGATGCAAATAATTAATTTGCATTAACTTTGTAAAAATCATCACCCACACCTCATGACTCCCTGGGAGTCTACACTACCCAATTAGTGCTGCATCACCAGGGGCACTCTCAACACTGGGTCAACCAGCCTGGCTCAGCATCTAAGGAGGCTGTTTCAATGACTAACTTTATGGGTGGCCAGCAGGTGGCAACAGGCCTAGAGGACCTTGGGCCATTTGCTAAGCAGCCCAGGCTCAGTACTGGTTGTAGCCAGCCTCACTTCAAAGCGAAGTCATCACTAATGCCTTCAGATTCAGCACAGACAACAACCAACCACACATAGCCTTGGGGGTCCTGCCAGGTGCCCAGGTTTGGCCACAGGCAAGGCTGAACTTGACTTCCACAGGAGTCCTTTCCAAAAGACACCAGAAACAACATACCCAAAGGCCAGATTTGGACCACACAGGTCCACTACCTAGTTGGCCCCAAAAGTGGTGTGGCACACCCAAAGGGTGGTATCAGTAGGCACAAAAGACCACAAAATTCTCTCCTTTAAAGATTTATTTTTATTGTTTTTGACAGAGAGAGATACAGAGTCAGAGACAAAGAGAAGGGGGAGGGCCCAAAACAGTCTCCACAGTTGCACATCACTGGTTTTTCTACATAGTTTCATTCCACAGGTGGGTGCGGGGCTGCACAGGGCAGAAACTGGGCCGGGGTCTTACCCTGGTGAGAACTGAACTGGGGGAACTCCCCAGTTCAGCATATGGGTCCACATGGGCCAGGGCCGGGATTCGATCCTCGGTCCCTGGGGCTGCAAAGTGAGCACTTAACCCACTGAGCCATCCCGGCTTCCCCCAAATTCTCTCCTTATCAGCCCCCATACAGCAGCTCATACACTGTGGGCGCAGCCAATACTCACAGTCAGTCAGCCTGGGAGTCAATCCCACTCACTGATGTCCCAAAAGCAATACAGGCTTACCTATAGCAGAACACACACAAGAGACACTCCTGGAACACACACCCAGGGGATCAGGGAGACTGCCACTGGACCACACAGGACGTGTGCATCACAAGGACACCCAGAAAAGACTGAGAGACTTTGGAAATCTACCTAATACATAGAAACAACCACAGGGGACCAGCCAGAATGTGGAAACAAAGAAACATGTACCAAATAAAAGAACAGGAGAAACCTCCAGAAAAACAACTGAATGAAATGGAGGCAATCCACCTACCAGGGACAGAGTTTAAAACACTGGTTATAAGAATGTTTAAGGAACTCAGTGAGAACTTTATTAAATAAATTCCTAAAAGTATGTACTCTTCCAAGGCTGAGTCACATAGAAAGAGAAGGTCTAAACAGACTAGTTACTACAAACAAAATCAAATCAGTAATCAACACATTCCCAACAAACAGTAGTTTTTGGAGTAGATGGATTCACAGGGAAATTTTACCAAACATGCAAAAAAGAACACCTATTCTTCTCAAACTATTCCAAAAAATTCAAGAGGAGGAAAGGCTCCCACACTCGTTTTACAAGGCCAATGTTGCTGTGATTTCAAAATCAGACAAAGATATTACAAAAAATAAACAAATAAAAATTAAGGGCCGATATCTCTAATGATCATAGAAAATATTAACAAACAGAATTCACAATATATAATATTAAAAAGATCATAAACTACAATTAAATTAAATTTATTCCTGGTATCCAAAGTTGGTTCAATATCCATGATCAATTAGCTTTATATACTACATAAGCTAAATTAAAAATAAAAATCATATTATCATATCAATAGATGGGGAAACACATTTGACCTGAACTAGATACTTCTCCAAAGTGGGCATAGAGATGGCCAACAGACATACGAAAAGATGATCAATGTTACTAATCAGCAGAGAAGAATGTGAATATAAACCTCAATGAGATACCACCTCACTCCTGTCAGAATGGCTATCATTATAAATGAACAAACTATAAGTGTTGGCAAGACTGAGAAAAGGAAGACGTTGTGCAGTGCTGGTGGGATTGCAAACTGGTGCAGCCACTGTGAACAACAATACAGAGGTTCCTCAATGAATTATAAATAGAGCTACCTTATGTCATAGCAATTCTAATCTTGGGTATTTATCCTAAGAAATCCAAAACACTAATTAAAAAAATAAAAAATAAAACAACAAAACATATGCACCTGCCCTATGTTTACTGCAGTAGTATTTACAATAGTCAAGACATGCAAACAACAGAAATGTCCATCAGCAGATGATTGGATAAGGAAATTGTGATACATTTATACAATGGCGGATTACTCTGTCATAAAAATGAATAAAATCTTACCATTTGCAACAACGTGGATAGACCTAGAAGATATTACATTAAGTGAAATAAGTGAGACAGAGAAAGACAAATACCAGACGATATCACTTATCTGTGGAATCTAAAGAACAGAATAAATGAACAAACGAAACAGAGATAGACTCATAGAGAACAAACTGAGAGTTGCTAGAGGGGAGGGGGGTCAGAAGGATGGGTGAGGAAGGTGAAGGGATTAGGAAGTACAAATCAGTAGTCACAAAACAGTCATGGGGAGGTGGAATAGAGTATAAAGAATGTAGTCAGTAATGTAAAAACCATGTATGGTATCAAATGGGCACTAGACTTATCAGGGGAAGCAGTTCATAAATTATATAAATGCTGACTCACTGTACTGCACAACCAAAACTAATACAAAATAATACTGAATGTCAATTATAATTTTAAAAAATATCAAAATGGATGCTGGGTTTTGCCACATATGTAAAGTACAATATACAGAATATAGTCAATGGTATTGTAATAGTTATGTACAGTGTCAGATGAGTAGTAGACTTGAGGTTTTCACTTGGTGTAAATGTCTAATAATTATGTTGTTTTGTACACCTGAAACTAATAGTAATTAAAAAACAAAACAAAAACAAAAAAAACTGAAAGAACTTAAAACCAACTACAAACTTCCGAGAGGGAGACAGGGAGAGAGAGACAGAGAGGAGAGAGAGAGAGAGAGAGAGAGAGAGAGAGAGAGAGAGAGAGAGATACCAGACAATTTCCTTTGTGAAATAACAGGAGTTAAGAATATTTTAGGGGATGCCAAGATGGGTCAGAGTGTTGAGTGCTCACCTTGCAGCCCCAGGCTCCTGCTGAACTGGGGTGTGCAGTTTGGTTTTCACTGGGGCAAGCTTCCCAGGAGGAAGGCCCTTGAGCCCCCCCGGCCAGTTCCTGCCCTTTGCAGCCTCATACCCATCTGTGAAATTATATTATGTAGAAAACTAATGACATACAACTATGAAGGCTGCTCTGGGCCCTCCCCCTTCTCTCTGTCAAAAATAATAAAAATAAATCCTAAAAACATATTTTACTTGCATTTATTTTTACATCTACATAGAGTGAATCAGATGGACTGTTTTGCTGGCAGTAAATACAGAGATGCCTTAAGGAAGCAAATGTATGCTAAATATTAGGTCTTAGGGAAACATAGTAATAATTACATATGATCACCAGCCTTAAGTATGTCACAATGATACCAAAAGCAATGCCAGTTTCTTTAATTAATACTTGTTTCGGTGCAAGTATGTCACAAAATGTTTTTTTAACAGGAGAGTCAAAATGTTATGTACCGTATTCATTAGTATTGGCAAACACAACAACAGGTAATTTAAAGACAAGGATCTAACAACAACAAAAAAAAAAGATAAAAATGTATTTCTGACTATATGCATAGGGTCACTGAGCTTAAATAAAAGAAAGGTGGTGAATAAGTGGGAAAATCTCAATTTTAGGCCTTTGTGAATGCATTATGTAATTCCTGCAGCACTGAAAAATTTAAATTTGCATATCCTGTCCCTTGCCCAAAGCAGATATTTTATGCATCACCACAGATGGAAGCTGATCACTGGGATTCTGTCTTCGGTTGATCATTATGATTAGATGTTAATTGGAGTAGATTGATACCTACCCACAGGCTTTCATGAGAAAACAGGGCAAAGTATGTCAGTTTGCTGATCTCAGCTCAACTGAGTATAAGCAGAACATCACAAATTATGGGAAATAATATATTCTTTAAAATTAAACTGATCATACTTGATTAATTGTAGAGTGTTTAAAAAGAAAATCTGATTAAGAAGCCAAAACCAGGATTGTGGAAGAGATGAGAGTTTATCATCCTCTTTATCAGTTCTGGGATAATCCTACTGACAACCTACCCAAAGGGAGAAAAACAATAAAATTAGCCCTAGCATTTTGAAAAGAAGCTTCCTTCCCCTGAATTTTACCAATTTTGGGCATGTCTGTATTAATAAAATTCACAAATATACTTTAATAAAGTATTTTTCTCATTTCAGTATGATATATATATATATATATATATATATATATATATATATATATATAATTTTATTTCCATAATGGAAGACATGATGCTTTTTTTAAAGACTGCGCTGTGTCTCAGTTTTTATCTTCAGTGTCTCTTATTTAGTATCTTATATTTAAACAATCTCTGTATAACGGGAAAGAGATTTAAGGATAAAAATATTAAAATGAAAGAGTAAGACACAACAATTTGGAAAGGAGGATACATAACTTCAAGTTTACTAGAAGGAATTTTTTGAGGTCTGGATTGTGACCTCAAGTTAATCCCTTTCATTGATTCCCATGCTCAATTTCTTCTCAAGGTTCTTAGGAGGATCAAATAAGGCAGAGAGGCATGAAATCCCTCCAAATAAGTCTGACTACTGGGAGAAAGCAATGGAAAGCTTGATAATTCGACACACCTCTTAAATATCAGTTCTCTGGTAAAGCAATGGATCCCTTTTATACAATAATATTAGCAATCACTATCTAACTGTTTTCCAAGCTTAAGTGTTTCAACATGGGCTTTATTAAATGGACCAATAAGTATCGAGTGTATTCTCGGTGTTCGTAGTCAATAAATGAGAGAGAAAAACAAAAGGAAATTAAGTCAGCTTTTTAAAAAGAATTTGCAATTATTTTTAAGAAAACAAGACAAGCACACA
>PVKE010016716.1:0-31675 GCA_004027555.1 Craseonycteris thonglongyai | reverse complement strand
GGTGGGGGTGGGGGTGGGGTCTTGTTGCTATGCATACCTTTAAGGCAGTGCTTTGGAAAAACTTCCGATGTTGAACCACTGACACCTTTCTAGTCTCACCGCACCCCTTTTGCCCCACATCTGTGCAAGCTGCTAAGAAAGCGCGGGAACCCCTTCCTTTGTGCTGGGAGGGAAGACCAACCCATGCAAACCTCTGCTCCTGTGCAAGAGCCCTAACCCAGCCCCACTCCCCAACCCCAATAAAAACCGAAGCCACCCACTCCAACTCCTTCCTGCACTCATGAGGGGCCACTTTGGGTGCCTCCTCAGAAAGCAATGTTGATTAACGTTTATTACTGTATAAGGTTTTGTAATTAACCTTATTAATTAGCACTGACACGTTTAAGTAAATACGTATACTATTGTAATTTTTGTCTTAAATGAGTAAAGTATGAATACTGTTTACATATTTAAAACATTCTTGTACCGGCATACACGAAAATTCCTAGGGGCAAATCCTACTTCCTGGTTTTTCAGCTTTCGCGGAAGACTCTGGTCCCCATTAACCGCGAAAAACGAAAAACGAGGGATCGCTGTATTGCCATGATGAATCCATTAAAAGCTGTCAGTGTCCACCTCATGTATAATTCCTGATTTCTTTTTAATCCAAGGGCTTTTTTTCATGATGAATAGAAAGGATTTTACCATATGTAGCTCAGTGAACTTTCAAAAATGTTTACCTATATGAGTATCGAGTCATTTGTAATAAAGATAATTTTTAGTATTAAAAAAATAATGAGATTAGAAATCAGTAATAATCCATAGCTTCATAAATATTTTAAATAAAGTTGGTAGAAAGTCATTTAAAAGACAAAATATATTCTTAAAATATTTCAATATCTTTAAACATTAAAGTTTCATATCTTACATTTGTAAAAAAGAAATAATTAACATTGCATAGTATTGGTGATTTTTCTTCAAAGTTCTTTAAAAGCATTTTTAATTAATTTTAATACCACGATAAAACAGTTCAACGAAGATTTTAGAAACTGTATTATATATATTTACATGACTAGATACATAGGCTAAGTAAAATTATCTCATACATTTGTGCAAATGAACCATGTTGCATTCATAAAATATGAACAAAACTACAGGAACATAATCAAAACATATCAATATGGTATAGCATTGTAACATTTTTTTTCTGTGAGATACGTCAGATCACATTTTTTTACTCAGCAAGAATTGGTTGAATTTATGGTAGTGAGGGTATATCATGACTTACAAACATCATTATATTTCACTTTGGTTTAAATAAACTGTAAACCATAATTGTAATTAAGACAGGTAATTAGAAAATTACTTAATAATTTGCACATCAAAAAAGTGATATAAAATAAATACATATTATCACATGATATATCACAGGTAAAATTTGACCTGCAAGTTAACAAATGCTGGTTCTTCACAACTTTTACATAGTAACACTTAAAATAAAGTTAAAATTTGAGTTCTAAAACATACTTCCTGCACTTCATTTAGTAACAACATAGTCACTATTGATTAATGAGAGCTTATATAAAAATAAAAGTTTAAGGGTGCCGGGATGGATCCGGGGGTTGAGTGTTCACCTTGTAGGTCTAGGGTCTGAGAATCAAGTTCCGGCCCCAGCCCATGCAAACCCATATGCTGAACTCGGGTGTGCTTCCCATGTGGGAGGCCCCAAATTCAGTCCCCACGTGGGGTGAGCTCCCCATGCAAGGGGCTCCAGGCTCAGTTCCCGCCCAGCATGGCCTCACATCCACCTGTGTGGAATGAAACCGTGTTGAAAAACTGACGATGTGAGGAGGTTGGGATGGCTCAGCAGGTTAAACGCTTGCTTTGCAGCCCGGGTACTAGGCATCAAATCCCAGCTCCCTCCTATGTGGACCCATATGCTGAGCTGGAGTGTGATTTTCATGTAGGAGGACCCTAGTTTGGTTATTGCTGCCCCTAGGTTGGACCCCTGGCTTGAGGGGGCGCGTCTCCCATGCAGGTGGCCCTCAGCCCAGTTCCCACCCTAATGCAGCCTTTGCCCACTTGTGTGGAATAAAAACATGTAGAAAACTGATGACATAAAACTATGGAGACAGCTCTGGGCCTTTCCCCCTCTCTCTGCCTCTCTCTCTCTCTCTCTCTCTCTCTCTCTCTCTCTCTCTCTCTCCTTTTTCTGTCAAAACAGAATAAATCTTTAGAAAAATTAAAGTATATTAAATTTATATTAAAAGACAGAAAAATCACATCCTCCTTCCACTTTTATTTTTCCTGTTTTTTGTTTTGTTTTGTTTTGTTTTTTATTGTTTGAGAGAAAGTGAGAGGGGGTGGGCAAAGCAGTCTCCATAGCTGTACATCATTAGTTGTGACATGGTTTTATTCCACACAGGTGGATGTGGGGCCTTGCGGGGCAGAAACTGATCCAGGGGCTTCCCACATGGGAGGCCAGAACCTTCACCACTAAGCCATCCTGGTAATTACCAGTTGCACAGTTCAGGAGATGGAGTTGCACGGGCTGGGCAGGGAATTGAGCCCTAGACCTCATGATTGTGAGGTAAGTGCTCAGCCACTGTGCTATCCCAGCATCCCCCAGTGCTGTTTTGTTTTTTTGTTTTTTGTTTTTTGTTTTTTCTTTAGGATGCTAGCAAATCTCTTAAGGAATAAGAAATCCGGCTTTAAGTTCAGACATACAGGTATATTCTTAGAATGTGGGTATAATATGCACAACTCTTCATATATATAATAACCTCTTATTAAGTCATTTAATCCTAAAATATATATACAACTATAATGCATCAACAATTTTAGCTTATTTCTGTGTTTTATCACATTTAAGTAATATTGTTCTGTTTTCAATATATTGAAATATTTTATACATTTAAAATATCACTTATTAATTACTGCTACCTTCTCTATTAAAAAGATAATTTGTTATAACATAGTGCATTGTCAAGCATTTCTTTTTTTAAACAGTGTTTTTTGTCTGTTTGTTTTGTTTGTTTTTATTCAATGTATTGGGGTTACATTGGTTAGTAAACTTATATAGGTTTAAAGAGAGCAGTTCTATAAGACATCATCTACATATTGCATTGTGTGTTCACCACCCAAAGTCAATGCTCTTTCCATTACCATGTATTTGAACCCCTTTCCCTCTTCTACTTCCTCCATCCCTCATACTCTCTGGTAACCACTACACTGTTATCTGTGTCTATGAGTTTTTGTTTGTTTGTCTGATTTGTTTTTGCTTTCAGTCAGTAGAGCATGAAACTCTTAAAGTATTTCTATTTAGAAAAGTTGTAGCATTTTGAAATCAATGTATAACAAATCATTTAGTTCAAATAATTAAGAGAGAACTCTTTGGGAAAACTATTTTAATATACTAATTAAAATGACAAATTTTAAATTATAAAATAAAAATGATAAATTTTGGTTACTTTTTCTTTATTGGACATCTACATTTTTTTCATGTAGTTGTTGATATTTTAAGTCACCTCTAATGATTAAAAAAAAAAAAGGCCAATGTCGCACCAGAACAGTCTTTCACTGGGAGTTCTAAATAATGTTTTAAAAGTGCACTTACCATGTGCCAGCCAGGGTAGAGGTAGTCTGTACCAACAAATTCAAAGTAGTGAGCAAAACCTTCCTTTAGCCACACGTCTTCCCACCACACAGGAGTCACGAGGTCACCAAACCACTGCAGTGACAACATGAATGGGTAGCAGATGAAATCAAATCTATCCCATAATTATTTTGCCTAAAATTAAATGTATTAAGTCACCATAATTGTAATTAATTCTTCAATTGATTTTGAGATTTTAAAATGTGTTGTGGTAAGACTATTGATTGATCTCACTACTTGAATAACACTAGTTTTGCTTGTTTGTTTGTTTTTTAATGCATTTAGAGAAAAGCAAAAATAAAATAATCAAGAAACACACACACACACACATACAAATTTATCCTGCAGAAGAAAGTACTCAGGAGAAAATTACTGACCATAGCTGTCTTCAAATATTTGAAGACCTAGTATGCAGAAGAGAAAAAGATTTGTGCCTTCTGGTGCTACTAGGAACAAGTAGAGACTAATGGGTGGACATTAGGGTCAATAGATATTTGCTGAAAATTCAGGAGACCCTCTAACAGACTGAGATAACCAAAGATTTTTAAAAATCACAGGAAATACTGAAGCATTGCTTTCTAGTTGCAGAAGTAATTCAGGGATGTGGGCTGATTGAAGGAACTAAGGGCTTTGAAGATGCTCTGCACCTGCCTCTCTATTGTTTTATGATAATGAGAGATTGAACCAAAAAAAAATCTCTAAGAGCCTTTCAATATAAACAATGTTGCAATTTTTAATTAGTGTTTTGATTAGATCTTGACACCTTTTTCTGAAACCCTTGTTTAGTTCAGCAAAGGGTTGAAAAATAATTTTTTTTTCACTAAAGAAAAAATACATTTTGTACCAGGAGCATTCCCAGAGATTTGATATTCAATGATAAAAAGTCAAATAATGTCTGTTCTGACGCAGCTGACATTTTATTGTGGAGGTAGGAGAGTATCAGGTAAGATTAAAAATAAACAAACAAATGAACAACATAATTTCAAATCCTAAAAAAGTGTAATAGGAATGGGGGAGAAATCATCTTAGATTGTAAAAGCAAAAATATTCTCTCTAAGCAGGTGATGTTTGAGCTGAGACTTTAGTGATAAGAAGCAGTGAGCCATGAGAAAGCCTTGGGCAATGGATTCCAGACAAATCTAAGCAATCCTTCATGTGAGCACCCTAAGTGGGAATGAGTTATTTAAAAAACAGAAGAAAAATTTAAAAAGTGGACAAATAGCCAATCATATACAGCTTTAGGAGCTATGGTATAGTAAAGAGCCTGATGATAGCATGTCAATATTAATTATAAAGTATCACTTACTCAAGAGGATCTCTCACTGAAATATAAGAGATAACTATGAATATGATAAACATAAAATAAACATATTTCAATTTTTTTTTTAATTTTTGGTCAAAAATGCATGTTTCTCTTTTAAAATGGAAGTCGGTCTTAAGAATTGTGATAATGTATCACAGAAGAGGTATATTATCTGAGTTAAGTTTTTCAAAGATCACTCTGCTTTCTGTGTGGGAAATAGGAGGTACAGGAGCATGACAGGAAGTAGGGAAAAGGGTTAGAAGAACATGAACTTCAGAGGGGCTAGAAGTTCTTAGAGGAGGATAGTGCTTTAGCAACAGCAAAATGGGTGGGGGCATGAGAGGACTTCACCTCCATCCAGGCCCTGTGATACAGGAGATGGGAGGAGGGGGCCCTGGTCCAGCTGTGAGCTGAAGGCAAGGAAACACCCAAAGAGAGAGCTACAGGGAGCTCACCTCAGTGGCGGTGGTGGCCGATCACAGTATTCATTTTATGGAGTGGGTACTATTCATCTAGTAGTATTCTAATTGCTTCTTTGGGGAAAAACTTCTGTAGTCTTCTCAATAATCCTAAACTGCAGATATCATTAGCTCCATTTTGCACAAGAAACTAAAACACAGAAGAGTTAAGAAACTTGCAGCTACTAAGAGATATGTGGCTGGAACGGCAGACTCTTAAGGTCAGATGTCAGAGTGGCAAGGTTTGAAGGTTGTCACAGGGATCAAAGAGTGACCGCACTGGTCTGAAAGTGAGATCCAGATGACAAAGGTGATCTATAAAGGTGATGATGAAGGCAAGCAAATTGGTTCCATGATGCCATTTGCCCTGACTGACACTAGAGAAGAATTCTGATCAAGGCAAACTGGAAGTGTGACACCTCTGAGTGATGTTCTCCCCTGCAGCTCCCAGTGCATGGGGAGGGGCCACAGAGTGAGCCATGCTTTCTTGGACAGCCTGAGGAACTGAGTACTCTTTTATCTATATGAGACCGTGTCTGGATCTCTGTTATCCCACTGCTCTTGGGTGGGGAGAATGCTCATATTTACACATTTCTGAGATGTGACTCATTTGGAAGTAATGATCACTTACTATAATTAATTAAACACTTACTACCTATCAGGTTCTATGCTGAGCATTTGGCATATATTATTCCTTCAATAAGCATGACAATCTTAAGTAAAAATAATTGTGACACTAGGAATAGATAGGGAGAGAAGGTAATGTAAAAAATAATTAGGCAATGATAGTTAAAACTACGTATTTCTCCTAGCTTTTGGTTCATTCCCTCCAAGTAAGTACTAGCACTAACACTCAAGCTGTAACAATCAAGTAACTTAGAATAAAGAACAAAAGAAATCCAGTTCTAGGAACAACGATACCATTACCGACGTACTCTGATTTCAACAACAATACAGGTAACTTGTTTCTAGGAATGTTCAAAAAGGAGACCGCTTTTGCCTCAAAGAATCGCATTGCTGGCAGGAAATCCTCCTTGTCAGCATGCAGAGGAGCCCTGGTTAGCTCTTCAACAGGTCCCTTTCAGTCTCTGAGCCAAGGAATCCATGTCCAATCGGGCAAGCATGACAGGTACAAACATCTTACAGGTTCACTGAAAAAAGCTGACATTTAGGTAAATGGTTGCAAGGCCTGGACCAATTTATCATTAAGTCAGTATTCCCATATTAGCATTTAGCAGTTTACCTTCAGTCAATGACAGCATTTTCCATATCACTCTTTCTTAAGTTTCTCTAGCTTTTAAAAATGTTTTGAGTTCATAGTAAATTAAAGTCATACTGTATCACAATGAGATTTCTGGTGTTTTGATTTTAGAACTATCCATAGTTACAGGTAACAAGGATCAGCATTGCTTTCTATTAGTATGAACGTTTATTTTCAGGGTTTTTTTTCTCTCACTAGAATCAAGATTCAAATAAGCATACCTTCCACTCATTGTAAGAAAGTGCATAAAGTCAAAATAAAATTAATTTTATCTTAGCTTCACTACAAAGTGGGCTAATTTACATATGAATCTCTACACATGTCAAGACAAAAAAATATCAATCACTTGAGAACAAAGAGTCTATGGTCAAGTTAGTGAACGACTTCCTAAGTGTCTGTGTGATATAGGAAAAGGGAAATAAATTTATTTCAGTGAAAGCAAATTTTGACATGTACACAAAACTCAGCTGCATCATGCAGCAGCAATGTAATAAATCATTGTCATCACTGCACTTACCATATATACACACCAAAAATCACAAGAAAGGAAAGCAAGGCTGACCCAGAATAGTGAGTGCACAGGATCTCCAGCAAGGCTGCTGGGTGGCAGTGCCACCTCAGGCCTCAACGACACCGAGTGACAGTTGCTTAGTCAATATGATCTGTGTGTGGTTTGCTTTTGTTTGTGCTGCCATCTGAGGAAAACAACATATCTTCCAGAAAGACCTACACAGTGATTTGTACATATTTAAAAGTTAATTGGGAAGATAATAATTTAGCTCCTAGTCTAAGTATCTGAAATCATTCTACATTCTCAACAGTTAGCAATTATACTTACACCTGATCCTTTTTCTCATACCTGGTGACATATCTCATGGACAATGACCATGGTGACATCCAGCAAATAAGAAATAGATGAGACACTAGGATCCAGCAGTATTCTCTGTTCCACAAAAACACTTAGTCCCCAGTTCTCCATAGCAGCGTACGGATGCTTAGGCACAGCTAAAAGATCTAGAAATAGAATAAAACAATTCCAGAGGCTTTACAAACATACCAGATTCTAAAGTCACATCCTAAAAAAATAGTCTAGAAATCCTAATTAGAAGGAATACTTGCTCTTTCTTTGTAATTTTTTTTTCTTAAATTGAACTGCCTGCCATTCCTACATGACAGCAGAAATATAGGCTATTGCTGTAAACCCTGGCCACGTCCATTCATCACAGTTCCTTTTCAGGCCCAATGCTATAGGAGGCTGGAAGTATTGGTACCATTATTGATGAGCCCAACCTAATAAGTTTCAGAAAGTCAGGGAAACAAATTGCAGCAGGAATCTACAATAAAAAGACATAGTTTCTGCTAATGAAAATATATTCAGGGGAAGCCGGGATGGCTCAGTGGGTTAAGCACTCACTTTGCAGCACCGGGGACCAGGGATCAAATCCCGGCTCCGGCCCGTGCGGAACCATATGCTGAACTGGGAGCTCCCCCAGTTCGGTTCTCTCTCTCTCTCTCTCTCTCTCTCTCTCTCTCTCTCTCTCTCTCTCTCTCTCTCTCTGTCAAAAATAAATAAATAAATAAAAGAAAATATATTCAATATATTTTCTGTATTCTTTTACTGTAATCTTATTTTTAGCTCAATTATTTTTTAAGTGTAAAAATGTGATATGTCATTTTTCTAATGGCTTAAATTCTAATTTAGTTTTTAGTTCAATTAAAAATAAAAACATCACATCAAACGATACCCTAAAGAGAAAATTGTGGCAGTGGATGTAGTGGCAAAAGGACTATCGTGGGAACCTGCGGGCTTTGGTTCTGGCCTTGCTTCTTCCATTAACTAGATATATGACATCAGTAAATCACTTGATTTCTCAATAAATTGCCTTTTCTCTTTCCTATAAACAATAAGATTATTGGACTTCATTATCTTAAATATCCCTTTACTCCAAAAATCTGATTAAAAGATTCCAAGATTTGTGTTTAGTTTAAAAGGACATAAAGGTATTATCAACTTCTGGGTAGGGTGAAAATAAGTTTATGCTTTAACGTACTCCTCCCTCTGCTTCAAACATTGAGTGACGCTATATGAAATACTAAAATGTAAAACTAAAAAATCTTGTCGATACTTAAACATAAACCTCTCCATGGACCAGAAACGGCACAGAAATACAGAATAGTGGTTGTTTATGAAGCCTCGGGCCTGCTGGGTTCTGGCCAGGAACATGCAGTCACAGCTGAGAATTGGCTCCAGCAGGACATGACGTAGCCAAAGAGACTTACGCCAAGCTGACTGCTTGATGAGGGTCTGAGGGATGACGTGCATGGTCATGAGATGGGCTGAAAATAGCTGTGCTCATTGCTTCTTGGGAAAGGTAGCAAATGGCAGAGTAGGGATTCAAATGCAGGCAGCCTGGATCAGTGCCTTGCTCTTAATCACAATGACACAGTGCTTATAGGCTCTGACCCAGAAGTTCCACCTCCCAATAGAAACCATAGAGTAACTCCAGAGGATGGCAAGAAAAAAACTGGTACAAGAATGTTTACTGTAGTATTGCCTGAAAGTGTGAAAATGGAAAACTAAATGCCTTTTATCAAGATAATGAGCAAGGAAAATAAGATAGTCACACAAAGGAATATCATGCAGTAGTTGAAATAAATGATCTCACTAGCAGATTATAACACTACATGGGTTAACACGGATAATCTAAAAGCATAATGTTAAGGGAACAATTAAGGTGTAAAATGACCTTACCATCTATTATTTAAAAATAAAACGGATAATACCATATACTGTAAATGAATATTCACATGTGTACACTGATACAAATAGACAATAATGTTATAGTGTATAGACAATCAAATGTACATTTGGATGATAAATATCAAATCAAGAATCATGATAGCTCCAGAAATGAAAGGAGAAAACAGTAATGAGGGTAATTGCTTTAATGGGGATTGTGTTAAATCCCTTCAAAATCCCCAGCAAAATCCCAAAGATGTTTTTTCAAGAAATAGACCAAAAAGTCATCAGATTTTTTTTTAAATCACAGAAGATCCCAAATAGACAAAGCAATTCTATGAAAAAAAAATACAAGGCTGAAGGCATCTCACACACCAACTTCAATTTATGCAACAATACAAAGTAACAATAATCAGAATAGCATGGTATTGGCAGAAAAAATAAAACACACACACACAGACCAGTGGAATAGAATTTTCAACAAAGGAACCATAAACAAACAGTGAAGAAAATAAATCCTCTTTAATAAATGGTGCTGGGAAAATTGGAAAGTCATGTACAAAAGAATGAATCTAGACTGTGATCTATCATCATATACCAAAATTAACTCAGAATGGATCAAAGACCTCCATATAAGACCTGCACAAATAAAATGCATAGAACAAAACATCAGTACTAAACTTTTGGACCTTGGATTCAGAAAGGAATTTATGAATTTGGCCAAAAAGGCAAGAGAAGTAAAAGAAAAATAAATAAATGGGACTATATCAAACTAAAAAGCTTCTTCACAGCAAAGGAAACCATCAACAAAACAGAAATGCAACCAAGCAAATGGGAGAAGATATTTGTAAACAACACCTCCAATAAGGGGTTAATATTCAAAATGTATAAAGAACTCGTACAACTCAACAACAATAAATAAATAATTCCTTTTAAACATGGACAGAGGACCTGAATAGTCACTTCTCCCAAGAAGACATACAAATGGCAAACATCTAATGCTCAGCTTAACCTAACAATCAAGGAAATCCAAATCAAAACCACGAGATATCACCTCACACCTGTTAGGATGGCTATCATCAACAAGACAAATAATAACAAATGTTAGAGAGGCCGTGGAGAAAAACAAACCCTCATGCATTGCTGGTGGGAATGTAAATTGGTATAGCCACTATGAAAAATAGTATGGAGATCCCTCAAAAAATTAAGAATAGAGTTTATCATATGACCCAGAATTCCCTCTTCTGTGCATCTACCAAAAAAAACTGAAATCTTTTGTCTGCAAACATATATGAACCCTAATGTTCACTGCGACATTATTCATGGTGGCCAAGACATGGAAACAACCTGTGTCCTTCCCGAGTTGACTGGATAAAGAAGATATGTTATATACACGGTGGAATATTACTTGGCTATAAGAAAATATAAAATACCATATTTTCCGGCATATAAGATGACCGGGCGTATAAGACAACCCCCTAATTTTACAGTTAAAACATAGGTTTAGGCCTATATTCGCTGTATAAGACTACCCCCCACTTCCGAGGCTGTAGTCTTATACAGCAAATATAGGCCTAAACCTATGTTTTAACTGTAAAATTAGGGGGTCTTATACAGTGAATATAGGCCTAAACCTATGTTTTAACTGTAAAATTAGGGGGTCGTCTTAAACGCCCGGTCGTCTTATATGCCGGAAAATACGGTACTACAAAATATCTGCTACAAAATATCTGGATCTTGAGATTATCATGCTAAGCAAAATAAGTCAGAAAAAGTCAAGAACCCTATGACTTTATTCATACGTAAGATATAAAACTGAAAACAACAAAGAAACAAGACAAACATACAACGAAATAGAAACTCACGGACACAGACAATGGTTCAGTGGTTACCAGCGGGTAAGGGGGAGGCATGTAGAGGAGGGAGAAGGATCAAATACATGGTGATGGAAGGAGAACCAACTCTAAGTGGTGAGCACACAACACAACACATTGATGGTATATTATGGACAGTATGCTTGAAACTTACATAATTTTTCCAATCCATATCAACCCAACAAATTTAATAAATAAATACATTTTTAAAAAATAGAGGGATGAAGGATGGTCTTTTGGGTTCCTAGACCTAATTTCAATTCGGTGGAATGAGGATTTCCAAACCACCAGGAAGCTCTTGGGCACCAGCTCGGTGTCTGAGAATTCAACTCAGTTTGGACACTATCTACCCACAGATAGCATCAGATCCCACATGTTGAGGACACAGTCCTACAAGTCTTCTCTCAACCCCACAAAACACACACTGCAATATCAGACCCCAGTAACAGACCCCAGTTGATTCCTATACTACTGCCTGACTGGCTGTAAATCAGAGGTTCCCAGGATCTTCCGGTTTGATTAATTTTCTAGAGCAGCTCACAGAACTCAGAGAACTATTTTACTGACTTGGTCATCAGTTTATTATAAAAGAATATAACTCAGGAACAGCCAGATGGAGGAGATACATAGAATAAATATGGGGCAAAGGCACAGAGCCTCCATATCCTCTGTAGGCCTCTTACCCACCCAGCAGCTCCCCAAACTCTGTCCTTTAGATTTTTATAGAGGCTTAATTACAAGGATGTGGTTGACTAAATCACTGAGCATGTACAATTGAACTCAATCTCTAGTCTCTCTCCCCTCCCAGGAGCTCAGGGGAGGGGAGGCTGAAAGTTCTAATCCTCTAATCACAGGTTTGGTTCTCCTGGAAACCAACTCCATCTGTAAGTGAATTCCAAAAGTCAGCTCATTAACATAAAAGACAACTTTACTGTTCTTATGACTTAGCAAATTCCAAAGGTTTTGGGAGCTATAAGCCAGAAACCATGAAGGAAATATATATAAGAAATATGTAGTTGGTTATCTAATATGTAGTTGGTCATCTAAATGACCAACTATGTATTTCTTATAAGGCACGATATCATAGATGGTCACATAAGAGATTTTTAAATGTCTTTAATATTAATAGTTTTAAAGAAGGTGATAAGTACCTGAGTATTTTTTATATTATTGATTCTTATTTATATGCCTTAAATATTTTACATTAAGAAAACAAATAAAATAATCAACAGTCTTACAATATGATTAATTTATTCATGACTTCAACAAACATCTCAGCATTTACTGTGTCCTTATATCTGAAGTGTATATTAAAATAAGTCAGGTACAGTCTCTCATCCACTACATTTTAAACTAAGAATGGGGATGTGACAGCTTAACACAGAAATAAAGAAAGAATAAAAAGTGCTGTGAAAGAGAGAGAAAACAAATCTGGTTGTAGAGGTTCTTGAGAGAGATAATATTTGAGTTAGACTTAAAAAGACAAATAAGATTTCAAAAGGCATAGAAAGGTAATATATATTCAAGTATTAATTGAGCATCTCTTGGGTTTATATAAGCATTGTTCTATCCTTTAAGCTCCTTGCTCCTTGCTCTCATGGTACTTACATTCATATGTGGGTATATGTCAGAGGAAGAGATCAGTTAACAAGTAGAAAATGAACAAAAGATATTTAGTAAAAGATATATGCTACAAAGAAAATATAACAGAGAAAGACAGTGACTGATTGGTGAAATAGGATAGGTAGAGTGTGGTCCAGGCAGGCCACTCTACGGTAATCACACTTCACATGGGACGTGAATAATGGCAGAAGCCAGCTGTTTGAAGATCTGTAGAAGAGGTGACAACAAATGCAAAGAACCTGAAGTGGAAGTGGGACAAACAGAAAGAAAGGCAGTGTAGCTGAAGCACATAATGGAGAAAAATGTAGATCTGAGAGTTAGTACAAATTGAACGTACATAACAAATACACATTCTTATACTTAAGATTTCAACTTGGGAGATGTTGGGATGGCTTGGTAGGTTGAACGCTTGCTTCACAGCCCTGGGGTCCAAGGATTGAGTCCCAGCCCCCGCTCGTGCAGACCCATATGCTAAACTGGGGTATGCATTCCATGTGGAAGGCCCACAGTTCAGTTATCGCTGGGGTGAGCTTCCCATATGGGAGGCCCCTGGCCAGTTCCCACCCTGCGTGCCCCCGACCACCTGTGTAGAATGAAACTCTATTGAAAAAAACCTGGTGATGTACAACTATGGACACTGATCTGGGCACTCCCCCTTCTCTTTGTCTCCCTCTGTCTCTCTCTGTCAAAACAATATAAAATAAATTTTAAAAAATTATTTTAACTTGAGACCTTCCCTGAATACGAACAAACTAGACAACAAAATAACATTGTGTCAACTCTGCCTATCAGCAGTAGATGGCAATGGCAGTAGCATATCTGGTGTCATTTACTTGTAGGAACATGTGGACTTATATACAATACTTTGGAATCAAATCTGTTGCAAAACAGAGGCACTTCTGTATGCTGGGGTTCTCCATGAGCTGAGGGTAGTCAGGTTCCTGAGACTAAGTGAGCAAATGAGGCCACACACTGGGATTTGGAGTGCCTCAAGTGGCACAGGGAGATGATTCCAGACATGGGCTAGATGCAGAGTCTGAGAGTTTGGAAGGAAGAGGAAGGTACACTCAGAGCTAATCATCAAACAGCAAAAGCCTGACTAGCAGCATAAGCAGGTACGGTGAGGAGGCAGTTGGAAGTTGGCACCAAAGACATCACCAGGCATTGGTGACCTGAGCACACAAATAATTTCATATTGCTTTCCAGAGGTCTGACAGCATAAAAGTTAGGCCTGGGTAACAAGACTATATGCATCAACCAGAAAAGGATTCTTCAGCAAATAAAGTCAGATTCAGATAAAGTGATTAAGAACAGAGTAAAACAGCTCAGTAATATGAGGCAGCTTCTCAGACACAGATAGGTGTCACAATAGATATAGAGAACCGTGTCTATGGATGGCAGAAGGGAAAACAAAAATTTTTAAACAATAGATTATGTTACTATACATTCAACAACCTTTTAACAAAGCACTGAAAAAGCTTGGATTTTGGTCTAGCTCCTATTGAGAGATATTTTAACTGTTCCTCTTTGCATTACCCTTTAAAACTTAAGGAGTCACATGTGATAGATATATATTTTAAGAATAACTGAATGAAGTATATATTCATACACAGACTTGTATACAATGTTCATATGAACTTTACTTTTAATAGCCAAAAACTGGAAATCAAATTTCTATTAATAAGTAAATGGATAAAGTATGGTATGTCCATATAACAAAACATTATTCAGCAATAAAAAGAAATGACCTATTGATACATGTATCAAAAAGGGAGAATCCCAAGAAGTCATGCTAAGTAAAAAGGAAGAATAAAACATGCATGCTGTATGATTCATGCTATTTTTATAAAAGTCTAGAAAAAGCAAAGTAATGTGTACTGTGAAAAAAACAGTGGTTGCCTATGGGCAAAGATGTAAGGACTTCAAAAGACAACAACAGGAAATTTAGGGGGTACTAAAAATGCTCACCAGGGTCATGATTTCATGGGTGTTCACATAACAAAATATCAAATTGTACACATCAAATCCATGCAGTTTACTGCATGTCACAATACTTCAATGAAACTTTTAAAAATATCTTCAATAGCTGAAATATTCTTTTGCTTAAAGCAGATAAGGTTTATTCACAATGCATTAAATTATTTTAATTTTTGCAAAATAAATTTGCCATGAGGTTATATCCATTAAAATGTGCAACCATAACTCTTTAATATGCCTTGAAAACAGAAGTAAGGAAACTCTAATGGTTTAGAATCTAATTTACTTGGAAATTCAAAGAAAATCCTTGATAAAATTATGCATAATCTTCTGCTTCCAATTAATTACTACAGTCCTAAAAAATGGAGGCAGTAGCAGACATTCATATAACACTAGTGAATGTGATTACATAAATTAACATAAAAATCTGACTTTCTCTACCTGCTCCTTTCAATGAACTATAATTTACCTTCTCCTTTAATACTAAGTTAAAACAGCTCTCAATAACTAAGATCGCAAAATCTCGTGGACACCTCTCTGTTATTAGTTTTTTGACATTGCTGAGAATTACCATACTTCGATCAGGGTCTGTTCTAATAGGACATCCATGTTTCCCTCCACTTTTTAGATTAGTCTTTCTTTTTGTTGTTGTTTTATTTATTTTGTTCTTTTTTTTTCTCCTTGTCATCCTCTGACTTTTGAAAATCAAAGATCCCAGAATTTTCAACTGTGAGTTTTTCTTGTTTCTTTTCTTTCTTTTTTATCCATTGTACTAGTCTTCTTTGAGTGTTTTCACCCACTCCAATGTCATCCATCACTACCCACATGCCCAGACAACTGTCTTAGAGCTCTCCAGGAAAATATCTAAGAACCTTTGTAGTAGACAGTTTCAGTAGCTCCTTAATGTAATATTTCTTCTTGAATAGTCCCCTTCCTTTTAATATGGCTTAAATGTACTCTGGGAAGATAGCCACTATGAAAAATGTCCCACTAGCCTGCTTTGAGGAACCCTGAAACCATATGGAGAAGTCCAAGGAATCACCAAACAGAGACTCAGTCTCCCATATTAGGGGCAGTGTTCTGATAAATAACGTTAGAAACTAGAAATATACACTAATTCCACATTATTAATCACTAGCCAGAAAAAAAAAAGTGTGCAGTATCAGTCCTCTCCTCTTTACTACAGTCATGTTCTGAGCTCACAGATCATCATAATTTGTCATCCAGAATAAGATTCATTGCCCTAGCTGAAGGCTCATCCAAGGCCTGTATGATAGTCTAGTAGTCTCCAGCTCAGATGTTCTCTGACACACTATCAAGCTCTGTCTAAGAGTTATGGGATTAGACGAAATAGATTTGAAGCATGACCTCATATCTTTGTCAGCTGTCCTGCTTTCTCATGACGATTTCCCTATTGCCTAAACCAGACTCCACTGGGTCATGGCTTTCCTCCATAATATTTCTTTGTCACCTCGTCTGTCCTCAGGTTGTCCACATCCAAACATGTTGATTCAATTTAAATTTGCCATATTTTTATCTAAATATTTTGGGACTAGAAAGAGAGTCCCTGATAAGTTCAGAACCCCAGTGTCTCAGACTTCAACCTTGAACCTGAGAAAAGATAGAAAGTCCTAGAAAACAAGAAGTTGAATGCCAAGGACAGAAGTATTACCCCAGCGACTCAAGAGCATCACCTCAGCAGTCAGTCCCTTTCATGCGGATGCAAAGAATAGACCTGCTGCCAAGTCCAGAGTTTGATCAGAGCGTGTGGTGCTTCCCTTACAAAGCAACACTAGTCCCTGGTTGGATGTGAGCTTTTCTGCTTAGAAAATCTGAAGTGCCATACAGTAATCCTAGGTGTTTTTGTCTCACAAGAGGAAAGAAGACCTATAAGGCTTTTTCACAGGAATAACTGACTTTTCTTATTTTCCCTGTACATGTAGATTTGATTGATTGATTTGTTGATTCATTCATTCATTCACTAAGTTTGTTGAGTCTTTATACCAGCAGAAAAGGAGATTAACCAGGACCCTCCTCTCACAGAGCTCACATTCCAGCTTCCAGAGTGGAGAGGAGGTGGGTGGAATAGGGAGACAAAACATACTCAAATAAATAATCAAGGTAATAGGAGATTGTGATTGGGACTATGATGAAAATAACACAAGGGTATGTTAAAGAGTATTAGGGTTGGCAGGAGGTCAGTTCAAATGGAGTGACCAGGAAAATCCTCTTTGAAGGGCTAACATCTAAACTGAAACACCATTTCAACTGAACTTGAGCTCCAAAGCACGTCATTTTTCACCTCAATTGCAGCATTTCCACGCCTAGGAGAGTGCCAAGTACATGGTCGAGAGTCAAAAACTAATTGCAAAATATAGAATAGTATATCTTGTGATGAAAGTCATGCTGAATATAGCTTACAACTAGTTTTGCCTGGTATTACAAACCAAGCACACGTGTAACCATTACCAACACCCATTCAAAAACTAGCATTACAGTTTGCAGTTCTGGTCCTCTTTCTCGGTTTTACTCTCTGCCACGTGAAGTGCTCCACTGCTCCTTTAAATCCCCTTTCTACTCCTCTGTTTAAGATCACCCAGAAGAGGTCTCTCCAGAGTCACAGACACATCCTGAAGTCTTTGCCCTGGTTCTTCCCCCACAAATCCATCGTGCTCTCAAATCCCCAGGCCTTTTACCTCATGCTAACTTCTTAGTCCCGCCTCACTTCAACCTTTAAATTTCACCCTTAGCACTCTCTTCCATACAGTCCACTCACAGCATCTCCATGACAATCCAGTTGTCTTGCCAGCACTGCTGCCCAGGCTGTCTTGGCAGAGGGCAGTGGTCATAACAGTTAAAAGTCAGAGCTTTGAATGCCACACTGTCTAGATATGAACTCGGGTTTCACACTTAGGAGCTCTGGGACCTTGAAACAATTGTTCATTCAGTTTACATTTCCTCATTGATAAATAGTGATATTAATGATAGCTTCCTTATAAGTTTTTGTGAAGATTAAGTGAGATGGTTCATGTAAAGTACTTAGTCCTAAGCACAAGGCATGATAAATCAATGTTATCACTATTGAGGATCCTTTTAATTCATGCCTGCCCAGGAGAATCTAATGCATCACAGGCCTTAGCATGAAAGGGTAATCTTGTCTTTGAGTAAAGATTAAGTGTTGGTTATTATGTTATATTAGGCCCTTTGACTTCTGAATGAAAATTTTATTTTGTGACATAATGCAACATAGGACCTACCTAAGACTGAATCAAGAAAAACATCATATGACATGTACATATGACCATTCAAGGATACTAAAAATTTTTAAGATATAGCAGGTAAAAGACAAAAAGTTGTATTTAGAGGATGACATTACTGTCACTTGCTAAAGATACTATTTACATATGCATTTATGCTCAAATATAAAGAATAAACCTCCTTGCTCTGACGGTTGCCATATGCAGCAAATAGAAATATAAAATGCATTTGAAACAGAAGCATTAATAAGAAAATTCATACAAGTCAATCACTGCTCGTATGTATAACATGAGAACAACCAACATTTTGTCCTTCAAAGTGCAAATTCAGAAGGTTTTTCACTCACAAGCAGGTTAGGTTCTGAATGGCTGTTTTTCAAATTTATCTGAAAAAGAAATTTAAGTTTTGCTATCCCTGGATACATTTCTACCAGATTTAAAAGTGAATCAGTCCTTCAACATTTTAAAACAAAACCTTTTTCTCCTGATGGACTTTCTATTTGGGGATCTTTTTATCAAAAAAGATTAGTTTCAGCTACATATTTTGGCCAGTAACAGAACTTCCATCAGTACCACTTGTATTCACAAGCCTAGCATTAAAGATCTCAAACTTCTAGCTTCCTCCTGAATTAGCACTAGGCTACAATATACAGTCACAATTTTTGCTGATCCTCCTGCCATGCACTCAAAAGTTTTTTGTTTGTTTGGTTTTTCATCTGTAATCACTTTTCCTCAACACTTACTGATTACTGTCAATTGCAAAGGAGGAGAACTTTTCATGTGTAGCCTAAGTTCCTTTTTCCATAAAAAAGAATTTCTGTGCCAAAGGACTTATCCAATATGCACAAGGAACATTTGTCATTTGCTCATGCATAGAATTTTTTTAGATTAGCTTTACTTTAATATCCACCACCATATTTTGCATCTTCTTTTGAGCACTTTCAAAATTCATGGTCTTTGCTTTAATGAACATGATTAAGCATAAACATAGAAAACTTACTAAATGACCCCCTGTTCCTATCATTTTGTGACAGGCCGAATTGATTAATGCTTGTTATATAACAATGACTTGCTGTTATCTAAAAGAATGTAGATTGAATGTAAAGGTTCCTCTCTATTAAGATTTTATTTATGATATCTTTTCATTTATTCCTGATATATTTATTACCTAATATAGGCCTGATCTGAGCAATGTATATAGAAATCTTGAACAATAAAGATGCAATCCCATTAAACTCTTGTGGAGCTTAAAAGCTAATGGGGGTTACAAATAAGTTAAAAAGGGTATGTATTATAGACACACAAAGGCAACTGCAGTACAGCACACATGCTACAATGAGTACATGGTATAATGAGTGCAACACAGAGGAGATTAAGAACATGAGCTCTGAAGCCAGGCAGCCTAGTTCAAAAATCAATTCTGCTACTTAATGGGGCACATTACTTATCATTTATGCCCCTCATTTTCCTTACCTATGAAATGGAAATGATTACAATTGTAACTTTTTCACAGGGTTACTACAAGGACTATTGTTAAAACAAAACAGTTCTCCGGGGTCTCTCATATTTCTGTATGTCTTATGAGCAGACACTGATTGCTTTTTTCACCAGGCTACCTTTTTAAGAATATTTGTATAGCAAAAATAGAGATAGCAGGAAAGCCTAGATGGCTCAGCGGGTTGGATTAAGTGTTTGCTTTGCAGCCCGGGGGTCTGAGGATCAAGTCCGGGCCCCAGCCCATGTAGAGCTATATGCCGAACGGGGGTGTGCTTCACATGTGGGAGGCCCCCAGTTTGGTTCTCACTGGGGCAAGCTTCCCATATGGGAAGCTGGCAGTTCAGCCCCTAGCTTGTGAGGGTGTGCCTCCCAGTTTCTGCCCTGTGTGGCCCCACCCACCTGTGTGGAATGAAACCACATCAAAAACTGATGACACATAGCTATGGAGACTGCTCTGGGCTCTCCCCCTTTTCTCTGTCTTTGCCTCTATCCTTCCGTCAAGAGCCATGAAATAAATCATAAAAAAGAAAATAGATATAGTATACTCTCCCATGCAAAGGACAATCATGCTTACCGTCATTTATAAAAAAATCAGAATACCCAGGCTCAAAGTTCCTCGCTCATAATATAATCAATTGCATATGCAGGTATCACCTGGACCTCTTTGTTGCTGCTTAGAATTGGGGCTAAGGAAACTGGCACCAAAAAATGCTGACATTCTGGTGAGTGCTATAGCTAGAGCAATAAAGTTTTTGTCTCTAAAGTAGGAGGTTCATATCTTCTGTCAATATTCATGAAACAGTGGCAGGCAGACTTGTCAAGCTTGCAAATAGGGTAAGGTAATATCTCAGACCCTTCACAGTTCTTGACAACCCTGTGAGCTAATACATATGAGGTACTTAGAACAGTACCTAGCAAGTGGTAAGTTCTCAGTAGCTGTTAGCCATTGTCATAAAAGAATGCCCCACTGAAGATGTCCATGCCATGATTCCCAGAACCTGTGAATCCATTAGATTACTTGGCAAAAGAGGAATCAAGGTTGCAGATAGAATCAAAGGTTCTAATCAGTTGACTTTAAAATGGTAGTTTTCTGGATTATCCTGGTAGACCCAATATGATCACAAGGATCCTAAAATGTGAAAACAGGAGGCAGAAAAGATAGTGTCAAAGTGATGCAATGTGAGAAATACTCTGGAGGACACTGCTTGCTAGAAAGATGGAAGGGGGGCAAGAGCCACGGAATGTGGGCAGCCTCCAGAAGTTAGAAAAGGCAAGAAAACTATGCATTCTCCCCTAAAGCCTCTAGTGTATTAGTTCCCAAGCAGTATTACGCATAAGCCCAGGGGTACATGCTGGGCCATTCAGGGGTACGAGAAAAATCATCAGGAATGGCACAAAAAAAAAAAAATTTTTTTTAATGCAAAATGTTAGTTATGGAAAAATAAATGGTTAAGTCTGAGTCACCATTAATGGAGACACTTCAAAATTATATTGCATTAGTCCATGATAATTGGTGAGGGCTTGGCTATGAACCCTACACAGTTTCAGAACAGTCCATTTGTGACATTTCTAGAACTTTCTCAAACATATAAATACATCCATAGCCAGAATGCTTGATCAGGTTAGTTTTTCACTGACTAAAAGTGTGTTGTCTTAAATCATAATTCTTTTCAATTATTATTATTTTTTTAAATATTTATTTATTTATTTTATTTTTTAATTGTTTTTGACAGAGAGAGAGAGAGAGAGATACAGAGACAGAGAGAGAACTGAACTGGGGGAGCTCCCAGTTCAGCACACGGTTCCGCACGGGCCAGGGCCAGGATTCGATCCTCGGTCCCCAGCGCTGCAAAGTGAGCACTTAACCCACTGAGCCATCCCGGCTTTCCCATTTTTATTTTTTTAATTTAACATAATTTTAGTAATAATTGTCAGTAATTTTTAAGCATGTCAGTTATGGATCAGTGATTTAAAATAGAAATTATTCAAACCAAAACTTAGTGTGGATTATAACCTATTGCCAAGTACTTTTCCACACATCTGCTATTATGAGTGTAGCTACACTGGGAGAAAGTAGAAAGGTGCATGCCTCAGACTATACAGAAAACAAGTAAATACTCTGAAAAGTATGTTAAATATGGCTTTTCAATTTTGTAGGGGTTGACAACTGTCCTGAGCTTTGGGTGTTGTGTGTGGGGAAATATTATCCAACAGTTGCATGAAATCCTCTCTACTCATGCAACATTTAGAAACTACCCTATGTATAAAAACAAAGAAATGCATCTTGGGGGGGCACTTAGAAAAGCATCCAACTGTACTTTGTACATGGTATCAGGAAAGAAAAGGAGAATGCAGTAGAAGCTTCATATTGTATAGTTTATAGCATAGCTCAATGTGGTAAAAACCACAACAAAGCTGAAAATTTAATTTATCTTTGTATTAAGGATACCATTTTTTGTATGTTTGGGGAAGTACATGTTGACAAAATCAATACAATCTCTTTTTCAAACAATACAATGTCTTGATGAATTCAGAAAATGCCTGATGATGTTGAAGCTGTAGTAGTAGATAGAAATAGAAAAAGTAAATTATTTTCCATCCAGGTTAATAAAAGTGTATATGTTGCTGATTTATCTATTTTGTTCATCATTTCGAGATACTTGGTAGGAAATGAAATTGAGGAAAACCTGTTGGATAAGTTACCTGTTGACAAAGTGTACCACAGGCAAAGATATTTTTAATACAATCAATGGTTATTTCATTGAAAAGGAGATTCATTGGTCAAATCGTTGTGATGTAGGCTCTGACAGTGGCAAGCCTGGGTCAGGTGGTTTTACAGGCCTTTGTGGCTAAATGAAGGAAGTAGCTCCCCATGTCCCATGGAGTCACTGCTGTATTCATAAACACAGTCCTTCATCCAAGCCTCTTCCTAGTGAATCTTTCGAGATGTTCTTGATAAGGTTGTAAAAGTTGTAAATTTTATGAAGTCACAACCACAAAACTCAAGATTGTTTAAAGCTCTATGTGAAAAAATGAACAGTATTCACATTACCTTTGCATATAAAGGTAAGGTGGCCATCTCATGGCAAAGTACTTACACAGATGATTGAATTTAGACATGAAGTCCAAGTGTTTTTTGAAGACCATCATTTCTCTTTTGTTCAAAGTTTTAGGACAGTAATTATCTTCCAAGGCTTGCATATTTATCAGATATTTTTCTAGAAATAAACAAACTCAACTTGGGACTTCAAAACAGCTCAATCACTATATTCAAAGTACGAACAGAATTGAGTCAATGATTTAAAAACTGGACTTTTGGACCATGTATTAAAAATGCTCAGCCTGAAGTTTTTGAAACTCTGTACAACTTATCTGAGACTAACTTGCACCTATCTCAAAATGAAAAAGAGAATATTGTAAGTCACTTGGACAGTCTTAAAGTGTCCTTTTATAAATACTTCTCTCAATGTGGAAAAGGAAACAACTATCAATCAATGAAAAACAGCAGTTCATCAAACTTTCAACTGATTCTTACTTTAATTCTGATTTTAAAAGAAAGCACCTTGGGGAAGCCTGGATGGCTCAGTGGGTTAAACACTCACCTTGCAGCACCAGGGACCGAGGATTGAATCCCAGTCCCGGCCCATGCGGACCCATATGCTGAACTGGGGAGTTCCCCTGGTTCAGTTCTCTCTCTCTCTCTCTCTCTCTCTCTCTCTCTCTCTCTCTCTCTCGCTCGCTCGCTCTCTCTCTCGTCAAAAATAAATAAATAAAATTTTTAAAAAAAGAAAGCATCTTATTACCTTCTGGGTAGATTTCAGTGAGGATTATGAACAGCTCAGTGAGAAGGCACTCAAATACCTCTTGCCATTTACTAACACTGAACTAGTGGAGAGAGCTTTTTCTTCTTACACCTTCATAAAAAATAAGTACCACAACAAGCTTAATGCAAGTCTGGATTGAAGACTGTATCTTGCATCTTCTGAGCCGGATTTCAAGAAACATTAATGCATCAAAGCAAACTAACAATTTCACTAACAAAATTTCAATTGGCTAGTGACCTGCATAACAATTATTACAGATGTTTCAGATAACACAAATAAATATTATTCATAATTACTTCAAAGTTTGTTAAATACTTGATAATCATTATCAATATTTAACTGTTACCAATATTGTGAAATTAAATCTGTGGTTTCTACTTTTAGTACAGTAATATTTCTTTCTTAACCTATTGCCTCATTTCCACTATTTTACATTAAGATAAGCACTGAACAAAAGTGTCAGTACTTAAAAACAGCTGTTTTGAAAACAAGGAGTATAATGTATAGAAACTGGTTTAAAATGAGTACACCAGTAGAAAAAGTTTGAGAACCACTGCTCTAGTGCAAGAAATGTCAAACTGCTCACCTACAAAACTGTAAAGTAATAAGTCTGTGTTATTTTAAGCCACAAAGAAAGTGGTAATTTGTTATGGCGTCAATAAGAAACTAACAGAGTATCGTTATTATCATCAGCATTACCTTTATCACTACTACTGTTGTGGTAAAAATGCTATACAGCCATACCTTGGTGCTCAACTGCTTTGAACCTCATCAAATTTGGTATTCAAAGCACTTCGATACAAAAATTTTGTCTCAGTACTTGTCTTTTGTTTGGTACTCATTGTGCCTCCTGAAACCAATTGACAATGAGTATCAAGGGACCACTGAGTAATGCCTTATGGGAAGCATTTGTTTGGTACTCATTGTTTTTGGTACTCATCATGTCTCCTTGAACCAATCAGCAATGAGTACCAAGGTACTGCTATATTACTACTACATATCATCATAATATAGCACTTTATATACCATATGACTATATAAGATGTATTAATATTATATATAACAATATATTACTATTACATATTATATTACTATAATAATATTACTATATTATAATCATTATTACTATAAAAAAAAGGTCCCGATCTTTACATAAGAATAAGGAAAGTCTTCCTAGAGGAAGTCAATTTTGGAATCTGTTGGGTGAATAAGAGTGAACTGGAGGGAAAGCATATTTCAGATTAAGGGTATATGCAAACAAGTATGAGAGAACATAGTACTTCTAGTAAACAAAAACTGGATCCATACGGCTGGCTGAAGCATATAGTGACAAGTCTTAGTTTGGACATGTTGGGTTTGATTTACTTCTGGGACATTCAAATGAAGATATTAAGAGTTTAAATATAGAAGTCTGACATGTGGGGGAGAGGTTTGGGCTTGGGCAGCAGATTTAAGAAGTCATCAACATGTATATAGTAGACTATGACCTAATGCAGAGCATAAAAGAAAGCTAAGAATATGTCTGAGGATCACTGAGATTTAAGAAACAGGCACAGGAAGTGAGCAAATGGAGCAAGGCCCACAAAGGATGTATTACCAGACATTGTGATAAGACGGGGGGAACCCAGGAAAGAGACATTCAAGAGTAATGATACACACAAAACAGAAGTAAGAGTCAATAATATCTATGACTGTCTTAGATACTCATATACAGTAGACTATTTGTTAACCAGAACTCAAGCAACCAGCACTCTCAAGCAACTGGCAAGTTCTAGTTAATAAAAAGTCTACTTAGATTTATCCAGCATCTACGTATCCCCAAAGGTGCCACTTAACTAAGACTCTACTGTATTTATAAAACAAAGATATTATACACTCAATAAGTTAAATATTAGTTAATGATTTCAAAGAATACTACATTACAATTCAATATCATTCTCAACATATTTTAAAAATAAATTATAAATCTTTTACAAAGATATAACATCAAGCATCTCATGTATGTTAGCATCATCACACGAAGGGGCAAAGAAAAACCAACACTGTGTTAGAGGCTTCCATTAATCGGCTATTTAATGAGTGGTAGTTGCTGAGGTGGGCCCATCCCACAGCATGGAACCTAAAAGTCCTTCTTGTTTCAATAGTCAAAAGTAGCTGAGAGTCGTTTTAGAAGTTTGAATAGCTATTTCACACTCTTTAATTGACAGATTCACATTTCCAGCAGAAGAGAATGTGAAAATAGTAGCACTTATAAATGAGCACTCTTAACTTTTAAAACTTGGGGTTATCAGTAAAATGTATTTCCAAATTCATATGCATTTTAGACAACCTGAGTACAAAGTGGTTACCTCTAAAAGGAATTATTTACGTAGTTTTTATAGAGTGGAAACAAAGATTCATTGTGCCTTAAGGCCAGTTCCTCTTAACATAAACTGTACTAGTAGAACACACAATATTCAATAAAATAAATAAACATATAATTCAAAGAAACCAATGTTGGAGTCATAGCGTAAAATTGTCTAGCATTAATTGCAAATAAAATCAAATACCTGTTGTAGCCCCTGAGAAACTGAAGCTCAATAGTTGATTTTTTTCTTTTTTTTTTTTATATCTTTTTATATTTATAGAGAGTAATTATTTTGTCTTCAGTGCATATTTATTTCTATTTTAATTTTGACAGATAGAGAGAGAGACAGAGACAGAGACAGCTAGAGAACCGAACTGTGGGAACTCCCCAGTTCAGCATGTGGGTCCTGCCTGGGCCGGAGCCGGGATTCGACCCTCGGTCCTCATGGCCTCAAAGCGAGCTCTCAACCCGCTGAGCCGTCCCGGCTTCCCCAATTTTTTTCTTTTTTATCAATTCTTATTGCAGTAGAAATTGGCATCTAAACAATGGATAAACTTTAGAGAGCTCACATTATAAAGAGGATACACCATAATTCACTATAAATTTTAAAGGTTGCTACAGAAATCTCTGATGGTGTCCAGGGGTAAAGAAGATAGAGAGAAAAGGAAAGAAAAGAAAATTTAAAAATAACACAGTTATAGAAACAGAAAGCGTGGTGACACTGTGTTACTTCACTAAATTCTGACACTAACTTGAAGCTAATTTGCAGTTAAGGGAACTAAAAGAGAGCCTTACCAATTTACTTCTTGGCTTATTACTCAGACTTTATCTTTTTTTTATAATTCAAACTCATAGATTAGGCATTTGAAATAGTATTAAGTCACTCGATGCAGTGAAAAACAAAATGAATGTCATATCCCATTCAGGCTAAATTATGTATCAGATCAGAGGTACTGATCAAAATATGAACCATGTATTTTATTATCAAAGGTACCTGATGCTTTGTTATAAATACATTGAGAGTATAAAGAAACCACCTTTTCCAAATTGTTCTATACAAGGGTTTCTGACTGCTCCTATTCACCTATTTTCTTTTTCAAAATCCATTACTAGTGTTTCAAATATTCCCTAGTTCAACTTACATTAGATCAAGAAATGAAATATAGAAAGAACTAATAATGAGCCAGAGATTGAACTGAACCCTTTACTTCTCCAAGCTCCAGTATCTAATATACATCACTAAGTTATATTCTTAAAGTATTATTTCATAGGTAGAAAAACACTTTGTGGGACCAATGGGGAAATGCAGAGAAGAGGATATTGTTTTTGTGCCCATCTCTGAAATGTTTCTCTAATGGAAATACTCAGGGAATTGACATGATAGAAAATTGCCTGAAGCCACTTTCCTAACACTGCAGTTAATAGAGCATGAGGGTTCCATAGCTCAAAACAAGTAACTGATCACCGTACACTAACGGCAGGGAGACTACCATGAAGAAAACCATAACACCCTTCTAGTTTCTGTTTCTTCTTGTCCTCCAAATACACTATGAAAATTCTTTACTTGTGTCTTGTATCTTGGGACCTGTCTGAATAGTTATTAAAAACACTAAAATATCTGCTTATGTTTTCCAGTAGCATTTGAGACTTTCCAGTTCTGGATGGGGTTGGGGTGGGGGTAGCCTTACAGCCTGGGCAGAAAAAGCTACCAAGTGTTTGGGATGTTCAAAGGGCTGACTACTTCAAGGAGCTTATATCCACCTCTCTGGCTTTCAGTGAACTATGGATATGTATGTATGTACGTGTATATATGTATGTATTCATGTGTTCATGTACATGTGTGTCTATAAGCATATACTACATAGTTTAATATGTATATTATATAAATACACATACTGAGTATGCATTAATAATACCTATATACACATACACAGTGTGTATGTATGCATATGTGTGTGTGTATATATATATATATATATACATATATATATATGGTTGAAATTAGCTGAATTTTGGTGAATTCCTTGCATGTTATATATGAGTCTTATCATTCTAAATTCATGCTAAAAGTAGACTACTCTGTATCTCATCCAGTGAAGATTCAGAAAGATGAAGGTATTAAAATCAGACCGCAGGGGAAGCTGGGATGGCTCAGCAGGTTAAGTGCTCGCTTTGCAGCCCTAGAGACAGAGGAGCAAATATCGGCCCCGGCCCAGGCAGACCCACATGCTGAACTGGGGTGTGCCCCCAGTTCAGTTCTTGCCGGGCCTATGCAGGAGCCCCCCCCCCCTTTCCTGCCCTGCACAGCCCTGAGCCCACCTGTGGAGTGGAGATATATGGAAAACTAACGCTGTCAACTATGGAAACTGCTCTGGGCCCTCCCCCTTCTCTCTGTCTCTCTGTCTGTCTCTCTCTGTCTGTCTCTCTCTGTGTCAAAAAAAAAACAATAAAAATAAACCTTTAAAAAAATCAGACCACAATTGTGGGTTTTGTCCAAAATGGTTCAATTTAATAATACATAATAGCTAATATAATACTTTCCAAAAATCATCTTCAAGTTCTCCAAATTAGCTTCACAAATACAATACCTCTAACTTCTCTACAGGTTTTACTCATAACCTGATGTTCTCTACCACTCCCCAAGTTTCATCAATTGTTGACTCCTAGGCATGTTCTCACACTTAACACAATTGCCAGCAGCATCACCGGACTGGCTCCAGATCTACTAAACCAGAATTCACTTTTTAACAGGATCCTCAAAGCAAGCCACATATGCATTACAGTTTGAGAAGCACTGACCTATAGCAAATCTTCCAAGGAGGGGAGCTTTTCCAACCCAGGGTTATATAAGACCATCCATGGAGGTGTGAAAGTAAATTAGCACTCCGACGTGTACTTATTTTTGTCTGCTATAGATGTTCTTTCCCAAATTGCCAAGAACCTGGAGGACAGAGGAGTTCCACAGATGTCATGACAGTACCGCCTTTCTCGTTAGTTCCCTTTTAAGATATTGGAGCATGTGGCAGTATGGGAACACCCAATTAAATGGACTTATGGATTATACTATCCCGTTTAACTAAACAAACCCTTACAAAGTAAATAGGTCGTGTAAAAATATTTCTGCAGCAAAAATTATAGATTGAGGTTAATATTAATAAATCAAAGATGCCATAAACCAATAAATGACAGAGGTGGCAGTTCTTCAATTCCAAGTGAGAATAATTAATGATTGTGGAGCGCAGACTAAAGGCCAGGTACTTTCTAAGTGATTTACGTGCATTAACTCAGTTAATCCCTAGTAATTCTTTGAGACAGACACTATTCATAGCTGCATTTTGCAGATGAAGAATTGAGGCATAGAGACATGAAGAAAATCACCCAGGCCACTTTGTTATTGCAGAGACTGGATTGAAACTTTGGCTGTCTGGCTTAGATCTCCTAACCACTATATTCTATTCACTCTATTCTATTTGCATCATGAGTAAAAAACAAAGATAATATTTATTACAAAAAATAATCAGAGAGAAAACAAATTTATCAACAAGAGTACTTGCTCTATTGATTTACATTCATTCTCATTCACAATTAATTTCACTCTAAGCATATGTTGAAATTTAGCTAATAAAAATATTATAAGTACTATTTCAAAATTAAATAAATATAGCTAAATGAAAATTAACACCACAGTAGTGGTGCACAACCAGAAAAAAAATAATAAAGCAGTTGGTGGGGTGGGCGGTGGAGGACTTCTGCCATAGAGCAGTGGTTCTCAGATTTAACCATTCATTGGAATTGCCTGGTGAGCTGGTAAGTATACATATTGCTTGGTCCCCGAGACCAGAGTTTCTGATTCAGTAGTTCCAGGGTAGGGCCTGGATTTGCATTCTAATAAGTTCCCAGGTGATTAATGTTTGCTCGTCAGGCAATCATACTTTGCAAATTGCAGTTAAAAATGAGTACCGGTATTTATTAGAATAAAGGACCTCAAATGTTGTCATACATTTGAGTCACCTGGGAAATCTTTTAAAAATATTAACATCCAGTTCTCCCAGAGATTCTAAGTTAATTGTTTGAAAGACGGACTAGGCCTCCTTACTCCTTAAATAGTCCTAATACACAGCAAGAACTGAAAATTACTGCTTTAAGTGGAAGGAAAAGAGAAGCAGAAAGACTGGTCCAAAGAAGTTCAGGTAAAAAATAATAGAATCCTAACTAAACTATGGAAGTGGTTCAGAGGTAGAAACAGACAGAACTTGTCAGTTAACTAAATAGTGAAGACTAAAAACCCATGAAATAAGTCAGACTGAAAGAATCAAGAAACATATGACCTCGTTCAGAGGTGGAATATAAAACTGAAAGTAACAAGAAACAAAAACTCATGGACACAGTCAATAGTTTAGTGGTTACCTGAGGGTAAAGGGGAGGTGGGTGGAAGAGATGGGTGGGGGAGTAGGTAGGGGGCATCAAATATATGGTGATGGAAAGAAAGCTGATTCTGGATGATGAGCACATAATGCAATGTATAGACAATATAATGTAGAATTGTACACCTGGAACCTATGTAATTGATATCAACCAATGTCACCCCAATAAATTTGACAATTAAAACAAACAAACAAATAAATAAATAAATAAATAAAAACCACAAGGGAGGCATAGACCACCACGCTACCTTGTTGAATGAATGGCCAATGAAAGGATCATGGTGCTCAATACACCAAGCTTGTGAATCCAAGGAACCAGAGGGGAGAGTGAGAAAGGGGTGGGAGAATAAGGGGAAAAGAAAGAAAAAACATTTTTATATTACAAATAGAACAAATTATTTTCTTAACACTTAACCTGAAAAAGTCCATTTTTGCTGATAATGCAAAAATGATACAAGAGTTCCTTTCCATTAGCAACACATCTTTAAATCCTTCCCTTAGTTAAAGCCGAGGCTGCCTAACTTCAGAGTCTGTGTTCTTAATATCTGTTCTATGATACATCCTGTTCTATTTTTACATTGATAGGAAGTGACTCAATAAAAAGCCAAAGAAGTCAACATAGTAGGATTATTAACCCGCACAGCTCTGAGAGACTAATGAGATCACCTATGTTACTTTGTCTATGCTTTTATTCCTGATGGTGAAGCCTGAACTAAAGTCTATTGTTTTCAAAAGTTTTTTGAAGAAATTATAATAAAGGCAGTGTGTCCGCAATGCTGAAAAACAAGGTTGACATGTCAGATGCCATGGACTTCTGCTAACAGGATCTAGGAAGACATAAACAATATCTTCAATCTAATAATGCATTACCAGTGTTGATTTCCACAAATGTTAAATCCCCTCTTATAGAACTGCATTATAAAAGGCAAGACTCTGTGTAAACCTGCTCTAAATTCTTTTGCTTAAATGCCAATGAGTTCATATAAAAACATAGTTATCTCTATTTTAAAAATGATATTTTTGGCAGTGGGAGAGCCTGCATTCTTCAGTATGGCATATTAACTGGTGTTAATAAAAAATGTCCAAACCTGTTCCCCCTTACACAAACACCCTATGACAAGAAATAAGAAATTTTAATCCTTAACAAAAAATGGGATCCTCGGGATGAGATGCAAACCACGCTCTGCTGACATTCTCAAACTGAGGAAATATATATGACGAGGTACTGACTGTACAATATAAAAATGTTTCATTTCCACTCTGGCTGAATTTAACAGCAGGTGGCAAAGTGGCATTATAAGACAGGCAGTTTCACTTTAAGCCCAAAGGCAAAGGATCTATTCTATTTTCAGACTTAGCTTACATTATTGTGCTGTTTCGTCTATATTCTACATATACACACAAAAACAAAAAGTAAAAAAAAATTCATTATCTCCAAAAAAACCCCACAAAAAAA
>PVKE010016715.1:0-31655 GCA_004027555.1 Craseonycteris thonglongyai | reverse complement strand
GTACGTTGGCTCAGTAAAGGTAAAGTTCTTACAAGATTTGTGAACTTAATTGAAGAAATAAAAACATTTATACATGATAAAAATGAAAATTATGATGAACTAACAGACTCTTGCTGGCTGGTGGATTTGGGTTTTCTTGCTGACACCATGGAAAAATTAGATTCTTTCAATTTGGAGTTGCAGGGAAAAGACAAAAATGGAGCTGAAATGATAAGCTCTGTAAACACATTCAAAGCGAAACTGACTTTGTTGATATCACATCTGCATATCAAGTCTCTCGTGCACTTCCCATATATGAGGAAAATGCTAGGTAACAATGAATTAAATGTGTCATTATTTATTGAGACCCTGCAAGTGCTTCAAAAACAGTTTGAAGAGAGATTTCTGCAGTTTACAAATATTGAGCCAATTTTCTCCTTCTGTATCAATCCTTTTACTTGCCAAATAAATGGAATAGAACTAGCCGCATGTATTGCAGACCTTGTTCAGGGGAAAGCAGAAGAACTAGAGTTAGAAATTTTGAACCTTAAGAACGATATTTTGCTCAAATCCTTAATATCAGAGGACTTATGGAACATAGTCGACAAAGAAAGGTTCCCATTTTTTAAAAAAGCGGCATATAAAATCAAATCATTTTTCGGGTCAATGTATTTATGCGAATCTTTGTTTTCAAACATGAATTTAATAAAATCACTATATAGATTTTGACTTACCGATGAGCATCTTAATAATTGTTTACTAACAGGGTTGTCATCATACTCTCCTAATTACGAGGCACTGGCCAATGAAATGCAATGCCAAAGATCACACTGACAGATTGTTTTTTTTTATGTTTTCTTTTATGTTTTTTTAAATGATTTTATTATACATGTGTGTTTTATTTACTTTGTATTACGTTTTGTATATATGTTTATTTGTGTGTATATAATTTGTACAATAAATTTATTATTTTAAAATTATTTTGTTTATTATTTTTTATTCTTGTTCAATAATAAATATCCTTAAAAATAGCTGGTGCCCGCTGCCCTACCGATATTTTAGAATGCGCCCTAGGGTATAAAAAGGTTGGGAACCCCTGCTCTAGCCTATACTTTGTCTATTCTGTTTGATTGCTAAGTATTTCAATTGTTTGTGTAATTCTAGAAATAAAAACTGTATGTTGAAGTCGTAGCTCTCAGGACCTCAGAATGGGATCTCATTTAGAAATAGGGTCACTGAAGATGTAATTTGTTAACATGAGGTCATACTGGAGTAAAATGGGCTCTGAATCCCATATGAGAATTGCCCTTTAAGGAGACAATATGAAAATATAGACATGTGAGAAAGAACATCATGTGACAACAGATTGCAGCAGTTGCAAAAGCCAAGGAATGTCAAGGATTGCCAGCAAATTGCCAGAAGTTAGAAGGGACCAGGAAGGATTCTCTCCTCTAGGATACAGAGAGGCACAGTTCTTTTTCCTCCAATTATAGGAAATATCTTTTTGGAGCAATTGAAAATTAAGTAATGGTAGACCTTTGAGCATAGTTAATCCATAATTTAACATGATTCTGCATAGGTGTCTTCAATGTTACCTTCTTTGGGGATGGCAGATATAGAGAGAGCTTTGTCTTTCTGGTCTCAGGCAAGAATTGATGCAAGCATATAAACATGACTGTCCTTCATTCAAGCAAATTTAGGTTTTGTAAACAAGACATTATTTTTCAAGGTTGATATCTTAACCTCTCTGTTCAAATGTCATTTTCTCAAGTCTTTCCCAACCACCTATCTCACTTTCAGCTCATGTTACATTTTATTCTCTCTTTATGCCTTATTTAACAGTCTATTTACTTGACTTCTTTTCTTTTTATCCTTCTCTACTTTCCTCTCATCCTTTCTTTCATCTTTCCTTATTTTCTTTAACTTTGTCTTACTAAGAACTGAATCACTAGCATCTTGAAGAGCATCTTGGGCCACGATAATGTGCTTAAGAAACATGAGTTAAATAAATAAGTAAAGGTAAATAGAAAATATCTAAAGAAAGACATAAAAACAATTGTGTTTTATATAAGTTGCAAATTACCAGTAATAGTACTTTATAGGGAACCGGATCAATAGAACCAAAAAGACATCTAAACAATCAAGAGTTGGTTGTTTGCACTACCCATGAGATACTCACAACTAAAGCAATTTTTGTGACACTTTATGAACAATATAGATGAAGCAAAATTTTGATACACCAGTAGTAACTAATAAAATAATGCTATACTCATTGATAAAAATGACTACACACTAGTGAATAGGTTCAACATTTAAGCCAAATGAGAAAGGTGGGTACACTTGAAAGAATACAATTTATTTCTTGATGTGGGTTTCTATTTATTTCAAACTAAAGTTTTTAAAAGACTGCAGAAATGGTCCATGGCACAAAATAGGTTAAAACCTCTTACCTAAAGTGACCACTGATAATGGTGATGGGCAGGTCTCACGATTTATAGCTGTGACTCTAGTTTACACATGACACTGAAGTCAGGCCCTGCAAACTGTTTTGATAATTTAAAGTGAAAGATGAAAAGCAAACGAACAATATGCTATTCTTGTCAGTTTGAAGGGTATTCTCTTGGCAATTACAGCATCCCTCCCTGCCCCCCCAGTATTCTTGGCTGAGATAGCAGTCCTCTCTGTCCTCTTTTGTCAAGTGAGACTTGATAGATATTTCCAACTGTTCATTAAATAATATCTAAATCATAAAGCAATAACCATCATATGACTCTCACATAACTATCTGTTTCTAAAAGAATTATAGCACTGATGGCTTTTAATGGCCATTTACACTGCCAACATGCTCTTAGGTGATCTCCAGTGGAATCAGGCCAAATCGGTTACCCAGTGGGTTTGATCTTTAGCTAAAGGTCAAATCCCATTTTACCTTCAAAACTGAGAAGCCTTGGATATGAAGGTTGCTTCTTAATAATAATCTTTAGTGTAAAATTTACTCTATATTCATTTTTTTTAATATTTAGGTTGAAGAAAAATAATGCTATTCTTCTCCCACCCCCACATTTCAGAAGGATTGACAGCTTGATGTGTGGATTATCATAAAAATTCCAATCATTATACTCATTTTATATAAAGCTCTTTAGAGGAAGTATCTATGGAACTGCATCATTCAAGACTTACTAATATTTCACCAAGATTGAAATTTGCTCAATTACTCCAACACAACTGCTGAACAGATATACATGACACCTCCATTGGGGGTTTGACTCTTTAAAATTTATATTACCGAGAATTAGAGAATGTATTTTTTTTTCCCCTGTAAGATATGCGGTCCCCCCTCCCAAACATACTGTATTTTTCCATGTATACTATAAGATACCTCTATGTATATATGTTCCAGCAAAGCTGAGCATGCCCACCTGATCTTTCCAAACTCATCCTTTAAATAACTTATGGCTGAATGAGTTATCAGAAGTATTTTCATACAAAAAAAAAAAGTGGAATGAATCTCTAATAGTCATTCAGTCTTAATATGTCTAATACTGAGATCCTAATCTTCCCATCACCCTCCCTCTAACATTCCACCACCTTTCCCCACTGTTTTGCCATATCTTTAAATGGCAAATTCGTCCTTGACTCCTTTATTTTATTATTTTTTTCATATATCCCACTTCACAGCAGGTCCACCTGCTTCAAACCCTGATCTCCAGAGACTATCTCAATATGGCAACTTAATATCCCCATTAAAATAAAGGTTAGATCTTGGCACTTGTCCACACAAAACCCTGCAGTGACTGTCACTGCACTGAACGTAAGACGATTTCCTTACCATGGCTTAACAGGCTCTCTGCAGTCTGTGACTGGTTGTTCCTCCAGTATCCTGGCCTAAGACCTTGTCTCTTACTGACCTGTTCTAGCCCCACCAACCTTTTTTGTGGTCCCTTAAGCGTGTGCCTACCCTAAGGTCTTTGCTTTAGATGCTCTTTCTGCCAAGAGGAATCTTCCTTCAAATATTTGCTTCGGTGAGTCCCTCTCTTGGCTCAAGTATTTACCAAAGTATCACTTATTCACAAAGGTGTATCCTGATTTACCCCTGAAGCCGTTTTTCACCCAGGATCTTTTTTTTTTTTTCCTCCCATTTGTTTTCTATAGCATTTAACAATATATAACACTGTACACGGTATCTGTTTTGTTTACTATTTACTGCCTGCATATCATCATTACGTTTTTTGGGTTTTTTTTGACAGAGACAGACAGAGAGAGACAGAGAGAAGGGGGAGGGCCCAGAGCAGTCTCCATAGTTGACAGCATTAGTTTTCCATATAGTTTCACTCCACAGGTGGGCACGGGGCTGCACAGGGCAGGAACTGGACCGGGAGCCTCCTGCATAGGCCCCGGCAAGAACAGAACTGGAGGCACGCACCAGCTCAGCACATGGGTCCACATGGGCTGGGCCCAGGATTCGATCCCTAGGCTCTGGGGCTGCAAAGTGAGCACTTAACCTGCTGAGCCATCCCAGCTTCTCCCATCATTGCATTTTAAGTTCTACAAGAGCAGGGAACTTTCTTTGGGTCACTGTTCTACCCCCTAGGATAGAACACCTAGGGCAATGCCTAACCCATAGAGAGCAATCAATAAATATACGTTGAATGGATGAATCTCCCAGATAATCACATTGACTCTACTTTCAAAATGTCTTGAATATGACTAGTTCACACCACATTGTTAACAGTTCCATTGCCACTAACATGGTTTTATCCATCATTATTATTTGCCTGAATTATTGTTATTACCTTCTTAAACAATTTGTATTTATACTTTTGCTTGCACTTCATTAGTTTATTCTAACACACACACACACACACACACACACACACACACACACACATGCAAATACAACAAATTTAAGCTTAAATCAGATTGTGTCACCGCCCCAAACCCTCCAGTGTCCTCCTTTTCGTCACATTGAGTTAAACTGGCTTTCTCGGCTCTTTCATGTTTAAATGTATATTTCTCAGTGGACCTACCCTAACCACAGCACTTGAAATTTCAACCTCCTCCAGCATTGCTATTTCCCTCCCTTGCTTTATTCTTCTTTATAATACTTATTGCTCTGTCTCATATAATTTTGCCACATTTATTTCATTTATTGCCATCCCCAAGTAGGATCTAAGCATCACAAGGGCATTGGTTTTCATCTGCTTCATTCCCTGGCACATGATAGGCACTCGATAATTGTAGGGGGAAAATGAAGTATGCACTCTTGGTATTCTAAAATGCTCAAAGGAAATACACATGTAATAGTCAGTTTCCCAGCAAGAAATAAATGGGATATTGAAACAAATTTGAGTAGAGTTTAATAAAAAAACTATTTACAAAGGTGCAATCAGGGTGCAGAGAGTGTTTCATCCCTTGGGCTAGAATCATTGCCAATCCATCCCACCCTCTCAATTGGAAGCCAGAAAACAGGAGAATCCTTTGTGTGGTCAGCCTTCCATGCATTGAGTAATAGGAATAAGGATGCAGATTTATACCTAAAGGGCCAAATCCATATTAAACATTGGTGATTTTTAATGGTTTGACTGGAAGAAAATAAAGTCCAACTACTCTTCATATTCCTTCTCTAGATACCTTTAAATCCTCTTGAGATGTACCCATAAATTATAACCCAATTCAAAGCCTAAAGTTTGCTCATCTTCCAACACTGACTTTAGGTGTGGTCCTATATCAGACCCCCTGGAAACAGGAATTATTGTGATGCCAAAAAAGGGAGATTCATGTAATAGGTAATCATGATGTGAAGCTGATGACTTTGTGAGAGACTGTATACGACTTCTACAAATAAATAATATAAAGGTGTTGATATATTGGGGAGGAAATTGTTAAGACAATGTGCTAGAACATAAAAATGGGTCACTTTAGGTAATATGGGCAGAACATTTCTGAAAAAGTAATCTGTGACCTTATAGCTGAAGGATGAATAGAAACCATGTCTAGTGAGTGCCAGGGCAAGAGTATTTTTGGCAGAGAGGAGAAAAAGTATACAGACAAATTTGGGGAGCAAATATTTCAGTGCACTCAGAGCCTAGTGAGTGAGGAAAATTGGGGTTGGAGAAGATGAGGTATAAAGTTAAGAATCAACCAGGTGATTTGTGACTTTTATAGGCCATTGAAGAAGTTGATATTTTATTCAAAAGGCAACAAGAAGCCATTGGAGGGTTTTAAATCTGGAAATAACATGATGTAATACACATTTAAAGAACAGTCACTGGCCAATCTGTGAAGAATATTGCAACTCTTCATTTTTGTTAAAATGTGACTGTAATGTCTCTTTCCATCACTTTGTCTCCCACATTTATATTCATATGTTACTTGGTTTAGCTATGTCTTGAATGACATAAAAATTTATTTAATTTTTTTCTTCTTAAAATTTCTATATTTTATTTGAATTGATATCAATCATCATATTTTGATTTTTTGTCCACACTATCTTTTTGGGGGGACATAGCTCTCTGAATTTTCCCACTTTGGGTAGAAATGATGAAATGCTTTTATGCAGTTTAATTTCTTCCCTTTGTATGGATACCATACATTCTACTTCTCTTTTTGTATACATTTAATATGTAGCATTTGAATTTAAAAAACATAGTGGGTCGGAGCAAAAAACTCAAGAGCCAAACTCTTTGATTCTAACTTCAACTCTACCATTTACTATCTTTGTAATCTTGGGGCAATTAATTAAACTCCTTGTGCCTCAGTTTACTTATTAGTAAAGCAGAAATAATAACTCTTAGTTCATAGGATTATTGGGAAGATTACATAAGTAAATACCTGTAAATCATGTAGTGCTTAATATAGTGTACGGTAAGTATTATAAGAGTTTGTTTTTGTTTCTAATAAATGTTAAGACACCATAGAGGTTGAATAGTAACCTCCCAAAAGATATGTGTAGATACAATCTTATTTGGCAAAAGGGTCTTTGTCGATATAATTTATGTAAGAATGTCAAGATGATATCAACCTGGACTAAGATGGGCACTACATTCAATGACTGGTGTCTTTATAAGAGACCAAGAAAGACACACAGAGAGGAAGAACTTATAAAGATGGACTGGAGATTAAAGTGATGGACCCACAAGCCAAGAACACCTAGAATTGCTGCTGCCACAAAAAGCTGGTAGGGAATCATGAAACAGCTTTCTCTCTCAGAACATCCAGAAGGAACCAGACCTGCCGATACCTAGATTTTGACCCTCTGGCCTCCAGAACTGTGAGAGAATGAATTTCTGTTGGTTTGTGGTAACTTATAATGGTAGTCTAGGAAATTAATACACACATTCCTGGTTTTTAAAAGTATTTCAATACCTTCTCCAAACCAAGACAAAAAATCTTAGCTTGCTATTAGATCTCTCCTGGGTCCAATGCCATTCCATGATGTTGAAATTATTTGGACCTTTACTTTCATTTTGTTATAATTTTCTGTTGTTGCCATGTTCTTACAAATCATTATTTAATTTGTTTAATATTCATAACTATTGTATTAATAATTATTTATGCAGTCAAAATTTGCAGATGTCATATTCTATAAGGTTTTTGAAGTCCACATCTTCTTCTTTCTTGCATTTATTTTTGGTTTTATAAAAATATGAGCCCCCTTATCCAAGGTAGATACTTTCCAAGATCACTGTGGATGCATGAAACTATGATGGTACCAAACCCTATATATACTATTAATATGTTTTTCCTGTACCTATAATAAAATTTAATTTATAAATTAGGCACAGTAAGAGTTTAACAAGACTAATTAATAATAAAATAATCATAACAATGTACTGTAATAAAAGTTATGCGAATGGTTTTGGGTCATTGGTAAAATAAGAGTGACTTGAACCCAAGTACTGTGAGATCAGGACAACTAGCTGATAATTAAGATAACTTAGTGATAGCGTGCTAAGGGGGCGAAAAACAAGTTAACGTAGACCCACTGGAAAAAGGGATGACTCATGGCCTGGGCATGACAAAGTTGAACAACAGGAGATTTCAACACACTACTCAGAACTGTGTGTAATTTGAAACCTATCAATTGTTCATTTCTGGACTTTTCCATTTGATATTTTTAGACCATTTTGACCACAGGTAACTGGAACCATGGAAAGTGAAATAGCAGATAAAGGGGTATTATTGTATATTCTCAAGTAGTTCCTTAAGAAAAAGCATGTGGGTAGAAAATGTTCCTTCCTCCCATATGTAAAATTGTCTTTACCCAGTTCTCACACTTGGCTGGGAACAGAAAACAAGATTCAAAGCATTCCTCCCTCAGAATGATGGGATACTACCCCTTTATTTCAAGCCTTCTTTTGTTGCCAATACTAGTTAGATTCTTGCTTTTTAGATAATCTGTGCCACTTTTTCTTCTTCTTCTTCTTCTTTTAGAACATGGTAGGCTTTTTCAGTCTGAAATTTTTTGTTAGCTCTAAAAATAAAATGTTTAATTTCCTCAAATAGGATGGGTCAAATGTCCAGGCAGGGTATATGAGTGACTCTTCCTCTGGGAGGCAAATGTCCTCATCCCTTCTGTCTGCATTGGTCTCCTGTCTAGTTTTTATACCTATGCACTTACTTTGGGATTCTTCCTTTGAGAAAATGTTGGAGTCAAATGCTTATAAATAGGAATCAGACACAGAGGTTGTTTTTAAAATAATTCCCAATTGAATTTTATTCAGGTCCAGATTCTTCCAGATTTTGTCCCTTCAGATCTCTTAGCATCATTCTAGCATTCTTCCAGATGAACATCTTTATTCTATAAGTTCTCCCTAGCACCTAATGATGTTACAGACACATCGTATCTGCTGGGCTTCACTGTGGATCTCCAGAATTCTTACCATTCTGGCAAGATAGTGGTGCCCCTCCTACCTTTCCAAGGTTACTATGAATTTATACTTATAGTTTCCAATCATTCTGTTGCAATTTGGAGGAAAAACAAGTTTAAAAAAGTGTGTATGAGTAACCACCTTGAACCAGATGTTGTTTGGGAGAAGTTAATAACTTAAGTTTAAGATATCTACAGTGCCTTGGGTGGAATTAGTACATTAGCCTGAAACTAGGAAAAGTATCCAAATTAAAGATAAAGATTGAGGAGTCACCAACAGTAAATGATAGAAGGGATCACGAAGGCAAATCAGATTTTCAAGAGATAGCAAAGGATAGGCACCCCCAAAACACATGGCTTACATAGTTTTAAAACAAATATGCTTTTGCTGTTTTAATGTATATTGGAAGTTAATAGTATGTAATAAATAGGTGATATGTAAAAGAAAATGTGTCAAGATATTTTTTCTTGGAATGAGAGTCGGGAATAGGGAGAGGGCATCAAATATATGGTGATGAAAAAGGAACAGATTCTGGGTGGTGAGCACATAATGCAATACATAGATGATGTAACGTAGAATTATATATGCAAAACCTATGTAACTTTTACCAATCAATGCCACCTCACTAAATTTAACAATAAAAATACAGTATTTTTTTCTCTTAGGAAGCTTCAAAATAGAAAGCATGTGGCAGGTGGAGCCCTCACAATTGGGTTTCCAAGTTGTGATGGTGGTAAACCTCCCTTAACCTATTAATACTTCTCCAACGAGTCTGCAATACAAAGTATAAATTGATGTGTGTGAAATACAATGTATATACTCTAATGTCATGATTATTATCATTAATGTTGCTATTATTATTATCATCATATTTAAGGCAGTGTGACATATACAATTTCAAACACAAAAATAACAGATGAAAACGCAAATTATGGAGGGATAGTGTGTGTGTGTGTGTTTATAATTACTGTTTGCTTTTTATTTTTCTGTTCTCTTTCCAGTTATCTCTTCTTTTACTTAAAGACTTAGTCTGAGTGTCAATTATTCAAACATAAATTAAAAGAGGGGCTAAATCCTTCTATCTATCATGTTTATGATTTCCATAAAGCATATCTACAGTGCTTCAGCTCACTAGAGAAAGTGCAGTCACCTTTCCTTCTCTGCTCAATTATTTACACATTTCTGAACAAAGGTGACAGAAATATCAACACCTTTTAAAATGTACATTCACTAATTTTCAAAAGAAATTGCTTAAACTTACCAAAAGTGTGTTTGGGATCTTCCATTGGCAGTACAAGGCAGTAATACTGCCAAGTCTCTCATATTTCATTGAATTATTTAAAGTGAGTTCCTGGCCCATATCCATCTTCCCCCAGCCAATCATTCATTCAACAAAGATCTTTGAGCACCTGCCCTGAGCTGGGCTCAGTTATTGGCACAGGTATTCTGGAAGGAGAAGAAAACAGACACAGCTCCAGGTCTTGTGGAGCTTTCATTCTAGGATTTCACAGACCATAAACAAGCAAGGGAATGAGAGATGTTAACTGAGATAATGATAAATGTCACAAAGAAACACACTGGGAGAGATCTATGAACCCCTGATTTTCTGATAAGATTTGATGATGACCTGTGAATGTCTGTGTTTTCTGGTTGGGTTTCCATTTGTTGTTTTGTTTTTCTATTTTACTTTGAAGTCAACCCAACACAGGAACATACCAGTAAATATCAGGGAAGGCTTCTTAAAAGAAGAGGCAGGGAAGGGCCACATGGTGTCAAAATAGAGGTGCTCACAAGCAGTCAATATGATCAATGACTCAAGCTGCTCAGGAGGAGGATAACATTTAGAATGAATCAACACAAGGCATGTGTGACAATACCATGACAATTAAAAGAAAGTTATGTCTACAATGTAGCTGATTATGACAAAGAACTTTTATACTTGAATTTAAGAAATTGAGACAATGAAAAAAAAATAGAACTAGCAGTTATTAGCTAAGTCCATTGCTAGCTCAAATATCTATGACTATTTTATCAGCATGTATATATACACATACATATATATATATATATATATATATACACACACACATATATATATTGACAATGATCTACTGATTTATATATTATATAGATATATTTAATGGATTTTTTAAATTAAATGTATTGGGGTGACATTAGTTAGTAAAATTACATAGGTTCCAAGTGTGCCATTCTATAATACAGCATCTATGTGTTACATTGTGTGTTCATCACCCTGAGTCATTCTCCTCCTATCAGTATATATTTGATGTCCCCTCAGGTTTTCTAGAATCCATTTATTGATTCTTATTAATGTGGTTTATCAGAAAAATGCTATGATTTTTTGAATTCTTATATTTCCTACATTATTTAATTTCTCTTGAGTAAATTTATTTGGATTTAAGCTTTCTGAATTACTCATTGCTTTAGTCAAACTCCCAAGTTGTCTCTTAAATTGAGAAACAGATATTAAAGGAAAACATCAAGTGAGAATGGTGGCAGGTAGGGCACAGATAAAGGCCCCAACAGAAGAAAGACAGCAAAGACTAAGTTTACTCTTTTGGACGTTGTACCTGGAGTTGCCAAGCCACCCTTCTTATGGAAATAGTCACCATATGGTTTTATTTGTCACATTTTAGTCATTCATCTCTTAGACCTTAGACACCTTAAATAATAGTGGCCTTATTTTTGCTATTTAAATTGTGTACTAAGTAGATCAGACTACTTTTAACTGTATGACATGCATAAAAAAGCCAGTCTCATCAGGAATAAGAGACCCTTTTTATGTCTCTTATACCCACCATATTTTCTTACAATCGTGGTACAGCTCAACACTTGGTATCTTATGCACATTCCTTCTAGGATAGAGCTCCTAAATAAAAACTCTCAGCATTTGCTTTTTTGCTCATCGTATGGGCATTACTGTAAAACATGGTTCATTCTCATTCCATAGAAGCAGCAGACATTTCACATTCATATTTTTATATTGCTGTGCTGGGTATAAAATGTAGGTAAATCTTGATATCCATGTTGAGTTCTAGTTCAATGGAAAGCTACTGATATGGCAAGCACAATGTATTCACCTGCCTTTTAAAGTGCCTTACTGCCTTGCAAAAACTCTTTTGTTTTTTAGACTCCAGATATCCTATAAGTTATTTCTTCTCAAAATAAAATTGGCTGCCCTCTTCAAACTTGTAGACAAGATTTGTTAACATCCATGGGACTAACACCTTCTCTGGAGCTATTCAGGTCCATAAGAAGGTGGTCCAGAAGCACAGTAAATTCTTGACATTCACAAATAAAGATGGGAAATCCCACACCTAGAAATAGACTATTTCCCAAATGTCTTTTGTAGTATGAATTTTAGGAACTTAGGAACATTTTCCCATGGATCTATTGTATAACGTTGGCTTTTTGGTTACCTTTTCCCAAAAGTATATGAGGTGGTGGAGATAAGCAACTGAAGGGTAAAGCTTCCCAATCCTATAACAATCAGAATAAATTTTACCTTATTTCTTTAATTGTTTATACTTTATGCTAAAATGACACAGTCAAAAAAGAAGTTGAAAACTGTGGTGCCAACTTCCTTATTTAGCATTATGAAATTCCAGATATTCTCAAAGTCTCTAGCTACAAAACACCTAAATAAGCTCATCAAACTCTGCTTTCAAACTTCTCAATATATTGATGGTTGTCAGATGGATGGGGTATTGGAAGGATGCTTGAAGAGAGGGAAGAGATTAAGAAGCACAAATTGGTGGTTACAAAGTAGTCAGGGGGTTCTAGGGCATGGCACAAAGAATATAGTCAATAATACTGTAATAACTATGTATGGTGTCAGAGAAGTACTACATTTATTGCGGCGATAGATGGAAAGGGAATTGGAAGGCAGGGTGAAAAACTTGAAGGGATTAATATTACAAATTGATAGTTACAAAATAGTCATGGGCATATGAAGTGAAGCATAGGGAATATAGTCAATAATATAATAATAATTATGTGTAGTGTCAGGTGTGTACTAGACTAGTCAGGGGGATCACTTCTGAAAATACATAAATGTCAAACAACTATGTGGTATAACAAATTAATATAAAGTAATATTGAATGTCATCTGTAATTGAAAAATTAAAAAATGGAGGTGAGTAGGAAGTGAAGGGAAATAAATGGTCCAAATTTCAGGTATAAAACAAACAAGTCACAGGAATGCAATATACAGCTTAGGTAATATAGCAAATAATATTGTGAAAACATGGTATGGTGTCAGATGTTTTCTGGATCAATCATGCTCACCACATCTTTAGGTATATAAATGATGAATAACTACGGTGAACAACTGAAACTAATAAAATATTGTATGTTAGCTATATATTTAACAAAAATCTTAAAATAAATAAATAAAATGAATAAGCAAGACATATAAGACACAAAATAAGTTTTCCATAAGTACATCTATACTTGAAATTTAAACGCTAATGTGAGGGTAAATACTAGACTTATTTTAGCAAAGAGAGAATTAGTGAGCCAGAAGATGGATTTAATAAAATTACCCAGAATGAAGCACAGAGATATAAAAAGAATTAAGAGATATAGAGAACATAATTGTAATGTTTACCATAGATCTAATCAGATTTCAAAAAGGAAATAATGCAGAGGATTGAGTTGCCATATTAAAAGTCATCATGCCTTAGAACCTCCATGCAATGATTATATCTACCCAAAGATTATTAAACGTACTGTATCCAAATCAAAATGGATTAAAAAAAAAAAGAGTACTCGTATTCACACCCAGTTACTCCATAGTGAGTTTTTAGAATCTGAGATAAGATCTTAGACATATGGGGAAAAAAGACTGTCTCAAAGAAATGAGTTTACAAGATTTCTAAGAGCAGAAATAGCATCTAGAAGATTGTATAATAAGTTTACAGTAATCACTTTGAAGTGCTGAGAGAAAACAATTGCCAACATAAAACTGTAAACACAACTGTCAAAAGCTTAGACCAAATAACATTCTAACAACAACAAAAAATAGAGAATTTACTCCAACAGAGGATCACTAAAGAAGCCTATTTTAAGAATAAGAAAAATATTTTCCCCCATAAAATCTTAAAATGCAAGGAGAAATGATAAGCAAAAGAAACAATAAAGAAAAGAATAAATCTAAATAAACTTCAGTGACATAAACAACAATAATAAAGTATTATATAATATGTGGAGATACATAATAGAACTAAGTTACTTGACAAACATATCATAACTATGGGGTATTTTGCTAAAAAATTCTCTAAAATCTTTATGTTATTCAGTATTAAGTGTCTATTAAAATATCTAAAATAATCACTACTAGAATCAAAATAGACGATATAGCTTCCAACTATACAGAAGGATAAACAGAATGAGATTAAAAAAAGACAGAAAAACAAAACCTGAATTCTCAGCTGCAGGTGCACTCTCTGTGGCCCAGAGCATTCCTGCCTGAGTGACCACCATATAATACGGCTGAACCCAGCTATGGGGCAGAAACCGAAATACAAGAGTGTGACAGCTGTGTTGTAGCAGCTGCCATTGCCAGGCAGAACACAAAGTCACTGAGGGTAAGGTGGGGGATGGGAGGTGGTAGAAGAGGGTAAAGGGAGTTGAATATATGGTGATGGAAGGAGAATTGACTGTGGGTGATGAACACAAGGCAATACAGAGATGACGTACTTAAAACTTATAAAATTTAATAAAAATAAATAAATACATAAATAAAATAAAAATAAAAAACTGAATCCTATAGTAAGCAAGAAATATCAAGTAGCTAAAAGTAGGGCAAAACAAACACAAAAAATGGGATACTAGAATAATCCCAATAATTACTCTAAATGTAAACTAGTCTTGATAGTTAAAAGATAAAAGTTATCATTCTAAGTGCATTTTAGAAAGTAGCCAGTTATATGTTGTTTATAAAGAATTTACCTAAATAAAAGTAAAACCAAAAGGTTACATGGAAAATCTTCTAAGACTTTTCAGGAATTTACTAACCAAAATATTATAAAGCTATATTGTACAGCAATATTAAGTATATGAAAGTAAACATTAAGCCAGAAGGCATTGATTAAAAAAAAAAAAAGAGTATCTCTGCATAAAAATAAGTTTCAGTTTAATAGAACTACAATGACAATTTCAGAGTTACACAAATTTTATAACATGTCATAAGTATAAATAAGAATTTATAAATTCAAAGGGCAAATCAAGAAAGCACCATAATAGTAATAGACTTTAACATACATCATTCAGTATTTATTAAATCAAGTGGATAAATCAGTGAAGTTCAACAAGTATGAAGTTAGTTATATGAAGTGAATAAGGTCTGAAGATCTGCTGCCACAAAGTGCTTAAACGTGCTGGACATGCTTAATGGTGCTGGACCCGTAAAACCTTGTCAAGAGGGGAGATCTCATGTTCAGTGCTCTTTACACACACACACACACACGACACAGACACAACAATAAAAAAAATAACATTGATTGAAAAATAGGCAAATATCACCCAAAGCAATATACAGATTCAATGTAATTCCCCAAAAAATCTCACAAATATTTTTTTAAGAAATATGTTTTTAAAAAATCATCAGGTTTAGATAGAACCACAAAAGACTCCAAATTACCAAAGCAATCCTAAGGAAAAGAATAAGGCTGGAAGCATCATGCTCCCCAATTTGCATGTACACTACAAAGTGTCAATAATCAAAACAGCCTGGTATTGGCAATACGACAGACATACAGATCATTGGAACAGAACTGAAAACCCAGAAAGAAACCCATAAATATACGGACAGATAATGTTTGACAGAGGAGCAAACATACATACAGTGGGGGAAAGAAAGCCTCTTCAGCAAATGGTTCTGGGAAAATTTGAAAACCACATATAAAAGAATGAACTTAGACTGTGAGTTGTCACCATATAGCAAAACTTGGATAGTGAGTGGTCACCATAGACCAAAATTAACTCAAAATGGATCAAAGATCTCTCCACATAAGACCCAAAACAATAAACTGCATTGAATAAAACATCAGTATTAAATTTATAGACCTTGGGTTCAGAGAGGACTTTAAGAAATTGACCTCAGAGACAAAAGAAGTAAAGGCAAAAATAATTGAATGGGACTATATCAAACTAATAAGCTTCTGCACAGCAAAAGAAATCATCAACAAAAAAAGAAGCAATCAACAAAATGGAAAAAAATATTTGCAAACAACACCTCTAATAAGGAGTTAATATCTAAAATATAAAAATAACTTATACAACTCAACAACAGAAAACAATCTAATTTAAAAAATGGGTAAAGAACCTAAACAAATACTTCTCCCATTAAGACATAGAAATTGTCAATAGATACATGAAGAAAAAAAAAAGCTCAACATCATTAGCTATTAGGGAAATGCAAATCAAACCACAATGATATACCACCTCACACCTGTTAGAATGGCAATTATCAGCAAGACAAGGAATAACAAATGCTGAAGAGGCTGTGGATAAAAACAAACAACAACAAAAAACTTTATAGGGGAAGCTGGGATGGCTTAGTGGGTTGGGCACTCACTTTGCAGCCCCGGGAACCGAGGATCGAATCCTGGCCCCGGTCCGTGTGGACCCATATGCTGAACTGGGGAGTGCCCCCAATTTATTTCTCACCGGGGCGAGACCCCAGCCCAGTTCCTGCCCTGTGCAGCCCCGTGCCCACCTGTGGAATGAAACTATGTGGAAAAACCGATGATGTGCAACTATGGAGACTGTTCTGGGTCTTCCCCCTTCTCTCTGTCTCTGTTTCTGTATCTCTCTCTCTCTCAAAAACATAAATCTTTAAAAAAAAAAAACACAAAAAACTTTGTACACTGCTTGTGGAATGCACATTGGTACAACCACTATGGAAGACAGTACAGAGATTCCTCAAAAAATTAAGAAGACTGTTACTATATGACTCAGCAATCCCTCTGCTGGATATCCACCAAATAACTTGAAAACCTTAGTCTGCAAAGATATATATACCCCAATGCTCATTGCAGCACTGTTTATGGTGGCTAAATCATGGACAACCAAAGTGTCCTTTGATCAATGACTGACTAAAGAAGTTGTGGTACATTTACACAATGGGATATTATTCAGCCATAAGAAAAGATGAAATACTGTCATTTGTGACAACATGAATGAACCTTGAGATAATCATGCTAAGAGAAAGAAGCCAGACAGAAAAAAATCAAAAGAAACAAAAAGTCATGGGCACAGTCAATAGTTTAGTGGTTACCAGAGGGTAAGTGGGGACAAGGAAGGGGACATCAAATACATGGTGATGGAAGGAGAACTAACTGTGCGTGGTGAGCTCTCAATGAAATACATAGATGATTTACTATAGAATTGTATACCTGGAACCTATATAACTTCTGCTCACCAATCTCACCCCAATAAATTTAACAATAAAAATAAATTAGGGAAAGCCGGGATGGCTCAGCGGGTTGAGCGCTCGCTTTGAGGCCACGAGGACCAAGGATCGAATCCTGGCTCCGGCCCGGGTGGACCCACATGCTGAACTGGGGAGTTCCCACAGTTCGGTTCTCTAGCTGTCTCTGTCTCTGTCTCTCTCTCTATCTGTCAAAAGTAAAATAGAAATAAATATGCACTGAAGATAAAATAATTACTCTCTATAAATATAAAAAGATATAAAAATAAATAAATAAATAAAAATAAAAAAATAAATTAAATTGCATTCATGACCGAAATAAAATTTAAAAAAAAAGAAAAATGGACCAAACATCTTAACAGACACTTCACCAAAGATACACAGATGACAAATAAACATATAAATAGTTGTCCCACATCATATAATCAGTGGCAGGCAAATTAAAACAGCAGTGAGATACTATTACTCACCTAATAGAATGATCAAACTCAGGAACACTGACAGCACCAAATGCTGGAGAAGGTAGAGCAACAGGAACTCTCATTTGTCACTGAAGGGAATGTAAAATGGTGCAGCCACTTATATTGTTTTACAGACAACTTGGCAATTGCTTAAAAAACTAAATATACTCTTACCAAATTCTTATTCATTTATATCATAGGACATATTCAAGAATGTTTGTAAAGCCCCATATTAATAGCCCAAACCTTGACACATTTCAAAGTTCATCAGCAATAGTATGTTTAAATAAATTGTGGTCTATTCATCCAAAGAAATACTACACAATTGTGAAAATAAAGTATGTAGACTACATACCTACATAATTCAGTACAAAAAGCTAAATTTCTGAACAATAATGCAGTGCTGTAGTGATATTCAAGAACAGGCCAATTTAAGATAGACAGAAAATTCAGGTTATTGGTTACATCTGGGATGTAAAGATGGAGGTGGATAGAGCCAAGTCACAGAGGGTATTGTAATGGCCCAAATAATGTGCTATTTCTTTAGCCAGAATCAATTAGATTTTGTTACATTATTATACACACATGCACAGGCACACATGATATTCTGTATATATAGGTTATGATAATTTATTAAATATCGTTACTACACACACTTATTTTATTATTCAGGAGTCCTCTGGTTACAAGGAAAATAAAGCATAACCCAAACTGAGCTAAGGAGAAAATGGGTTACATTGGGTTCAGGTCATTGAAACTGTAGTTTGGAAACGATGTGATGTTACTAAGATTTCATCTCCTGCTGCTTCTTGCTCTCTCCAACTACTGGCTTGATTTTTTAAATTTTTTTATTTTTATTGTTTTTTGTTTGTTTTTGACAGACAGAGAGAAGGGGACGTGCCCAGAGCAGTTTTTTATAGTTTCACTCCACAGGTAGACTCAGGGCTGTGCAGGGCAGGAATCAGGCCAGGGGCCTCCTGCATGGCCCCTGTCAAGAACTGAATTGGGGGCACACCCCAGTTCAGCGCATGGGGTTGCATGAGCCCCGGCTGGGATTGGATCCTTGGACCCTGGGGCTCCAAATCGAGTGCTCAACCCCCTGAGCCATCCTGGCTTCTCAAACTGGCTTCATTTTCAGTCCCTTTGTGATGATAAAATTGCTGTAGTCACTCCAATTTTTTTTATCGCTTCAGTTCAAACCCGAAAGGAAAGAAAGAACCCCTTTTACAAACTCTCTGAAACGGGTTCCGAGTGACTTTGACTCTCTTGGGTTGCGTCATATGCCAGTCCATCTCTGAACCACTCCCTGTGACCAGAGCAGGGACTACTACTGCTTGCTATGAGTGTGCACATGTTTCATATCTGATATCAGCAGTGGTTCAGTGCTCACCTCCTGAAGGGTATTACAGTGAGTTTCAGTGTTATTTCCCCAAATACAATTAAGAATGTTAAAACCAGGAAATTGGTAAACGGGATAGAATAGGAAAAGGTGCCCAATATACCCACAAAAGCCTATTTGAATTCAAATGAACTATAGTTCAAATAGAACCTAATTACCATTCAGTAATTAATTTATGGAAAGAGCATGAGTTAAAATGGCTAAGATCTTGGGTTTTGAATCAGACAGAACTGGGTCAAGTCCCAGCTTTTCCCCATGCTACCTGTGTAAACTTGTGATTTTCAACAGCGTAGAAATTATATTTCTACCTCATTACAGTGTTGTGAGTTTCAAAAATATATGCAAATTGAGTTCCAGCAACAGCAAATATGTACTAAATGTGAAATATCTTCATCATTATTATCATCATCATAAACTGCATTTTCACCATCACCATCATCAATACCATCATCATTATCACTATTATCATTAACTGAATATTCATCCAGAGTGTGTTTCTTTGGGAAATAATTTTCAGAGGATTTGCGGTGGGGAGGGGGTTGGGGGGAGGGCTCAGGGAAAAAACTCTTCCCTATATCTCATATCTATTTTTCTAAATTTTACATTTTTTATTATGGTACTTATCACAGAGTATTATAACTATATTTACATGCATCTTGTTTCACCAAAGTGAAATCTTCTTGTAGACAATATTTAATCTATGATTGTTTCCCCTAGTATAGTTTCTTGTACTTGATGGTGAGGTAGGGGGATTATGACATAAAAAGAATTTCATATTGATAAAGAGTCTACTATGTGTAAAATTATATATATATAAGTATTTATATGTATATATGTGTGTGTGTGAGTGTGTATATGTATGTGTGTGTATATATATGTATATATATGCATGTGTATATATATATTATATATACATATATATATATACATAATATATATATATATATATGCTAAAGGGATTTCATATTGATTAGGGAGTTGACTATGTGTAAAATACCATGTCACACATATATATCATGCAATCTCTCCTTTATAGCAACTCCATGATGTAGGTAGTATTATACTCATTTTTAAATATAAAGGTATTAAATCATCTAATCCAACTAAAATAAAACATCCCATAAATTCCAGAACCAGGATTAGAATTGTGGTCCTTTTGAATTCCAAAACTATTCCTTTTCCCTCTATGATAGCATTTCTATCAATAAAGTTGCAGAATAAGGTCTTTAGAAATCTTAAGATAAATTTTTTAGGATTTAAGTTTACATGTTTTTTGATTGAGTTTCAATGATGCAATTAGAAATATATATGAACCTACTCTTGGTGATTACCTTCTAACTGGGTGCTGGTATAATAGCTCAAAGGCTCACATTTGAGTTTGTTTTCAGCTGGTATCAAGGGGACAACTAATGTGACAGCCTTTAATTTTTATGGCAGTGTTTCACAAACTGGCATCTGCAGGCCCCTGAGAATCACTGCAGTCAACTTGATAAACGTTGGTTGAATAAGCAAATGATTAACTTCTCCTCAGAGAATGGAGTCCCTGTGGCGGAATTTGGGACTTACCTTTCCCTCACTCCCTTTCTACTCGTCAGTCAGTGCCAATAGGGAGAGCACAGCTTCATTTCAAGTTCTATGTTCCAGGGCCTTGTGAAGGCAGGGGTTTCAATGGAGATGGGGAAGGAGCTGTCAGACAAAGAACAGACGGGGACAAAGGCATCATTACCTAACCCATGACGGTATGGCCCCATGGAAGCCTGAGTTTCGGCACTTTTAGTCAGTGTAACCGTTAGGAGCAGATATCAATCTCTCTGCCCCAGTCCTACTTCCATACCATACAAATGGATGAATATTTTAAAAGCCACAGGAAACACATGGCTCCATTCTCTTCCAGCCCTTTCTTTCCTGGTTTCATTGTCCCTGATTACAACAAAGGAATTCTGTGGCTCTATGAGAAGTGGCGCTACTGTGGTACATAAACAACACTCAAACAGAGTATGCATTTAGTCCTGTAATGCGCTTCACTTTGTATGCCAGGATTTTCTTACTCTTCTATGCTCTTCTCCTCCAGAGCAAGGAGCTGCTCACGTTGATTAGTGAGAACCTCACTAAGGTGAGACTTCACTCTTCCTAGTGGGTGTGGGCACTGTGTAGCTGATAACTGCTCACACTGGGCATGGGCTCTCACACTTAGAATCGCTGACACTTATGGGGAGGGAGCTTTCCTTCTCTGTTCTCTGTTCCCTGGAAATAAACACCCTGAGAAGACGTGCCACCCCCACACCCACTCTTTCTTTTTCACTCCCCAGTAACCCCGTGTGAGACCGACCCAAGGTTCTTTCAGCAGTTGGCTTCGTACATTGGAGTGTGTGTTGCTGACCCAGCTGTCCCCATAGGTCTAATTTTGAAAGGAGAATATAAAGTGTCCACTAGGCTACTTTCTCTAACATACTTTATTGAGAGCCCTGTAGTAGGAGAACAATTGGGCACCTGATTAGACATTAGGAAAACTAATACCTTGTCGGTTTAGCTAGTAATCCTTGTGTCTACTGAGTACTTTTATGACATGGAAGAAAGGAGAAAAGATGAGTCTCAAGCCCTTAATCTCTAAAATCATATTTTGAGAATTTTTTTCTATATTACGCTGTATCTTTTCTTACTTAGATGCTGTAGGGTGGCGAAGATACAAATGAATGGTCTTCTGGTAGATAAAACCCAAGATCATCCCCAAACATAAACTACTCTGAGACTAAGAAAAGGACATTGCAACAGAAGGAATAACAGTGATTTGTTGGGGGAAATTTTTCTTCATCATGTGCTTTGTTACCCTATCTGATTAATCCCTAGGAGCTTTTTATACACGAAAGTTAGAAAGTTTGCAAAACATCAGTTAGAAAAGTCCCTTTCTCCAAGAAAATAAAAATAGTTACAATAACATAAATCAATCCCTAACACATAACTTACTGAATTCAGAACCCATCAAACTGAATACCAGAATTATCACTGCTTTTAGAAATGCTAGTATTTTCAAACATGTATGGTTACCCACTGTAACATCACTATGTGGAAACAAATCCAGATATAAAGATATTCTCTAAGTTGATTAAAATATGTAAATTTTAAGAACTAGCAAGTTATGTGTTCAAAATTAATGTGGATACTGAAGTCATCCTGCAGAGAATGGAATTGAGAGTTTGATGAAAATTCTCTGACACCTAAGCCCTATAAAGACACAGTTTACTACAAAATGCAAAACATGTATTTTGGGTGAACATTACTAGACATGGTCACTGAGCTGAGGATAGTCACTGAATGTAGCTTTTCAATTATCCACAATCAAGGATACAAAGGAAGAAGAAGGAAGGAAGGAAGGAAGGAAGGAAGGAAGGAAGGAAGGAAGGAAGGAGGCAAGCAAGGAAGGATGGGAGGGAGGAAGAAAAAGAGGCTTGTATGGTTTATTCAATTGTAGCTGTTATTTTCTGCATTTCCCTAAAGGATAGGAAATGTAATATAGGCTTAAGCCTAAGCCGATCATGCCAATGAAAACATCTTTAGCATGATCATGTTTTTCCATGTGGCAAAGTTGACCAGTTGTAGAAATCCAGTGGTAGAGGAACCAGGGCCTCCTAAAAGAAAAAAAAGAAAAAGAAAAAGAAAAAAATATATATATACACACACACATACAGACTCTTACGTGAGGGCATGTGTAAGGTCATGAGATAAACTTGGTGTAGAAGACTAGGGCATCATCTTCAACTATTTTTAGAGGTGATCACTTTACACTCTCCCTGGGGAAAATGTCTATGCTTCTCTAACTAGTGAATATTTGGGTGAAAATGTCTAGAAATAATTATCTAAGTCAGATACTATATGCCAGGGACTTAGGAACCAAATGATGATGCATTATGTTTGACTAGGACTTTTAAATATATATTTTTTATTAATTTATTTTTGACAGAGAGAGAGAGAGAGAGAGAGAGAGAGAGAGAGAGAGAGATACAGAGACAGAGAGAACTGAACTGGGGGCACTCCCCAGTTCAGTATATGGGTCCACACGGGCCAGGGCCGGGACTCGATCTCCGGTCCCCGGCGCTGCAAAGCAAGCGCTTAACCCACTGAGCCATCCCGGCTTCCCCATGACTAGGACTTTTAATAGTTTGCAAATTAGGTGCCAAGATTCAAAAACCAAGAGAGCCCACATAAAAGTTTGGATTTGGGCTTAACCAGAAAAGTTAGGTCTGCTTTATTTGGCCCAGTCTGAGCATGACAATTGGCTCACATGAAAAGATGTTCTCTTTAAATAGTAAATGTAATTTCTTTCTTTGCTAGAGTCCCCTCCCAGCCTGATTCATTAATATATCCACTCTCTCAACCATTGTAGACCCACGCACACCTCATAGTGCATGAAAAGAGTCAAGTAGACAAGCTTTCTCAGTTAGGAGGCATTTTCTAAAAGAAAATGATGGTTGATGCATGAATTTTTACTGGCGTGTTTCTCTTGGTTCATTTTACCACGCTCCTATCAGAGACTCTTAAGAGGCAGGGACTGAAACTAAAAGCTAAATGGGTTTAGTGTCACTTCCGAAGGCTCCCAGGGATAAAAAGCACTCTGAAAAGATGGATACCTATGTATCAAAGCATACCTTTAATTAAAGGAGAAAGCAATGGCCCCACTACTGTCTGGAACAGCTTGCGTTTATAAATTTTCCAGAAGATTCCACAAGTTGTCCCTGAAAGTTGCAAAGGTCCCTGAGCAGTGCCCTTCAGGAGAGGATGTAACAGAAAGAGTGGCCAGAACAGGTGAAGGTTGACGAAGAGAAGATGCAGACCTCGCTTTGAGAAAGGAGCCATTGAAACCACAAAATGGGCCCCGTTTATTAGTGTATATACGGCCCTCCCCCACCTCCAGCTAATAAATCTCTGAAATGCATCATTGGTGGAACTAGCTGCAGGAGTTAGAGTCTCTGTTTAAGGCCGTGGGAGTGACAGCTAAGGAAATGCATGCTACAAAGAAATGAATGGTAATTTGCAGGCAAGCTACTAGAGTCTAATATTATTTTTGGACCTCTCTGCACCATTACTTTTAAATAAAATGGAGAGGAATGAGTGTTAATACAAGTGTAGAATTACATGACAAGTCCTATTTGTGTGTAGCCCCGCCATTCAGGCAAAAAAGGTAATAATCACTTGGAGATCAGATTGGCTCACTAGAGCACGGCGGTAGCAAAGAAAAGCCCTAAATGATTTACACAGAAGAAAGAAAAGGAAGGCAAGATTGGCCTTTTTATATTCAGCCACATTCCCTTCACTTCGTCTTACTAGCAGCTATTAAAAAATCCTATTCACCAAAATATTTAATCCATGAATTAATTCATGAGGGATAAATGAAGACATTTTTAATTTCTTGTGAAACGGAGAATGTGAATTATGACTTTCCATTTTTTAGGATATTCATCAAAATTACTTACAGGACGGCCTCAGTGTTTCACATGGTCTACAATCTCCACTCAAGCTTCCTGGCCTCGGCAGTCTATAGACCCGGACATCACAGATGTCCAGAGGGCATCCCTCATCACCATGTGCATATGAGGGTACATAAGCGTCATTTGAACATAAGCTGTGTCTTAGTGATTCCTCCTCTTGGAGTCATTAAAGCATTTCAATTAACTTTATAGAACCTACTCTCACATTTCATCAGTTTACCTATTTAATTAATGCATAATTACATTAAAAAGCACAGTTGGCTGGTACAAAATTATTTATTTATATATATATATATATATATATATATATATTCTTATTCAGGAACAAGCATGCTTGGTTCTTCATAAATCTGTTTCAACCAGATGGCAGCCATTATAAGTATTAATATTCCATGTTCTGAGGGAAGTGGTCAGTAAGTATGTTTTAGAGGGGGATGGTGAGGCGCGAGGTTGGTTAATGTGGCAAATTGGTCAGGTGGTGATAGGTTTGAGAGAGTCTTTTCTGCATTTCCCCACCTGCTGCACAGACATAATAAAAGGCTGCACGGTGAGGCAGAAGCCATTAGAATTTCTTCTACACTAGTGCCTAGAAACTTTGGATATGTCGTCACGTCCTAATTAGTATTTGCTGAATTTTATATTCTCCTGAAAACATATATTTTCATGAGGTAATAAAATCTAGGAATTGTTACTAAGCACCTATCTTTGTGTTCTTTGCTGCTAAAATATTTATGTTGTCTTATAAATAATCTTGCTAATTGAAACATACTGGAGTCACCGACAGCATTCCAAATTCCAGTGATCCAGCACCTAATTGATACATATTTTTTCTTAAATGCTATTCTTCCAAATATATCTTTTTTTTCTGAGATTTATTGTCAAATATGCCATCTTCTGTGCTATTGTTGTTGCTACTGGCTGGTGTTGAGAATACAGTACAACACATAGATGACATAGTGTAGAGTTGTACACCTGGAACCTATGTAATTTTTACCAACCAATGTCACCCTAAACATTTTAACAATTAAAAAAATTCTTTAGCTATAACATGAAAAAATTAAAATAAACTAAAATGGTAAGTCCAGTCTAGTCAGCCTAAAACTAAATACAAGGGTATGGGTAGGAGAGAGAGCAGGAAAACTGTCTACCATTTCACCGCTCTACACCCTGCATCTAGCACACTTTGGGAAAAAAATTATTTCATGAGTAAATGAATGAACTGTTCTAGGAGTTCAGGGCTAAAGTACAGACTACAGGTATATGTACCTCAATGTCATGTTGACAATACCAGCTACAGGGGCCTGGAACACAGATCTACACTTCTATTTAGAGAAAAAATGGGGGGGAGTGACCCTTGATTTTAAGAAAAAAGCCCACACAACTGTATGATGGAATAGAGCAATATGAGTGGTTGCCACAGCTCTGAGTTATAAGAGAGATGTTCAAGTGGTTGCATGGGACTATGATGTAGGTGACATAAGGGCCTGGGAGCAAAAGTCATAGAAGTCTTATAGCAAAGGGCTTGACTGGTGTCTGAATCAGCACATCTGACCTCTGGACACCCAAACTTCAAAGGCAGCTCTAAAAACCAATTTGGTCCCAGGTGCCAGCATTCATGACTTGAGAGGAAGAAAAGCGTGTCTGCCATGTCTGTCACATCCCACCTGACTTTCTCAGGTGTGGGAGCATTTGGCCACACGATCAAGGTGCCAAGCCATCACTTCCAGGACAGGCATCACTCTTCTGGCTAGGAACTGGTGTGCAGAGCACTTACTAGTCATCAAATGCAGGCAGATGAAACATCACCTTGGGCAAATCTGACTTCACGTTGTACAATCTTTGCGACCCAAACTGAATCAATTGGACTTTTACTACCTAACCAAAGTCTTGATGTTTGGCAGATCGAAAGTCATTGGAGGGGAACTTCAGACCCAGGGACCTTTTCAAAGCGAAATGAGTGAGTGAGTTAAGCTTACAGAGAGAACGAGAGTCGTGGTGTGCTGTAAGTAAGGCTGAGAGAGAATGCAAGTCCATTGCTGGCCTGGAACAGGTTAGAAGTTCATCAAAGCAACTTTGGAAAATCATTCCTTTGTGGAGTGTTTTCATTATTTAATACGAGTTAGAGTGAATTTCTAGATGACCAGGGGTGTCCATTTTCATAAATTAATAGAAACACATAAAATAAAACCTATGAAGTAATTACTAGTTTTTAATATTCATTTACTATTCTGTAGACATCTAAACTCCTCTGTGATTTTAATACCGTTTATAGCAATCACCCCTTACTGAGCTTTTAAACTGTGCCTGGCACCCTGCTGAGCCCTCTATATATCCATTTTTTGTCCGTCTTCCCAACATCCTCTATTGATCTAGACGTTTACTGGTGAGTCAACTGAGGCTCAGTGAGGTTAAATAACGTGCCCAGGTCACACAGCTAAGAAATAGCAGAATCAATGATGAAACTCAGCTCGGTTCGACATGACACAGAAGAATGTTTTTCCTTTTCACTCAGCTGTTCAAGCATAGATACTCTCCAAGAAATCATTGCAGGCATTTGTGTAATATTCTGAAATGTGTTGGGCATAGATGAAAGAGGAGCAAGTGACACAAAAATGTGGAGACAGTATAAGATGATTTGGCGTTTAAGGCAGCTATACTGTGGTACAGAAAGCTTTTCAATTCATATTTGTTAGTATTTCCATGTAATAGCATCCATAACACTACACTGAGAAGGCAGATAAAAAGCACCCCTTTCTGTGTTTGTGGAATAAAATAAAATGCCTTGGAATTGAATTGACAGAACACAGAAGAGGTGTGATACCCTATTAAACACTGGACATGGTAATTAAACACGGATCATTTTCTTCTCTCCCTTTACAAACGAGTAAGCAGACTGCTAACCTGAGAAAATGGAAACACTACTTTCCATCCTCTTTCTTTTAAAGCAGGAAAAAAGAAAAAAGGAAAAAAAAGAAGAAAAGAAGAAGAAAAACAAACAGACTTTATAAATAAATTAAAATTCTAACTAAAAACCTAATTATAAGTGTATTTGTTTTGTTGGAGGTAAGGCACATCTATTATCATAAAGATAATTAACTCAGTCTGACAGATCTAATAAAAGGACAAGTTGAGCAGTGGCTTAGCCAGAAGCCAAAGGCAAGCAATTCTTATAATTACTAGTTATTGTAACTGGGCTCAGAGAAAGTGGTCTGTGATATTTAAATAGTAATGTTAATTTGCATTTAGACCTGCCCCCTTTTTTCCCCTGAAAGAATAAGTAAAAGACTGGATTAAGTACAAGAAACCTCAATAACTAAAATCTGTTTTCAGCACCCAGAATGAAAGCCTCCTCATCTACAAACCTGAGATTTTTCTCTGAAGAGGTAACGTATGTCCTTACAATGTAAATATTTTAACAATCACCAAACAATTAAATAACTTCGCAATGCCTAGTAGGAAAATATCTCATTTATAATGATAAGTACAACCCTGTGTTATGACTGTTTCAGTCTCCCATTTATAGATATGTGCAGTTATCCCTATCATCCGCCAGTTCTTGAAGCGATTAAAAATAAGAACTAAATACCCAGCATTGTCAATAGACAAGTGAGAATACTGACTTTATAGCCAATTACTTGCAGTGTTGGAAAGAAATTTAAAAACGCAAACAAACAAGTAGCATATACAGGAAATGACTAATTTCTGTTGTTAGCTGGCAGCTGCCCTTAACTAAAGCTCCTTGCAGCATTTCACATTAGACTCCTCCTTCCTGGAGCAAAACAAATCAACCTTTTTAAGAGTGGAAGTTACTCTTTAACTGCTCCTATAATAAAGGTTGTAGACAGGAGTAATAACCAGTGTCAGAGAATAAGTTTGTAATACACTAAGAAAAGCACTTTAAGGTAAAATACCTGTTAGTCAAGCACACGTTTTATTATGTTCTACAAATATGGTGATAGAATCAGCCCATTACCTTTAGTAAATATGTTGTATAATTTCCCCCATATAATTCCCTGTCCAGGTACCTGTACTAAGGTGAATATTTAACCCGCCAGCCTAACTAATTGCATTACAAATACTGGTATAAAAATGCTGACAACTTTTATGGCTAATAATACTTTTCCCCATACTTTCTAAGAAGAGTGGCTTCTGTTTGTTCTTCCACCACCACCCCCTTGCATTTTCCTTGGCATTTCTTCATTTCAAAATAGTTCCCCCAACTCCCTTTGCTTTTCTCAGATATCATTGAGACAGCAAGTTTGACGTAATCTGTTGTTTTTACCTTTGCACTAAGGAATTATACCCTTCCATAAGGAAAAAGTGGGAAGGCAGGTCTGTGAAGGACGACTGCTCTGTTCCAAGATTCGCAGTGACCTTCTTTTCTCAGCTCCATTTTCATTTATTTCTGCTCTGGCTCCCACCTGTACCCCTTAAGCGCTCTCACCTCACATATTTGCTATATTATATTTCTTCTTACATGCCTCCATGATGCTTTCAACGAACACTACTTAATGCATCAGATTCTCAGATCAAGGTTCAGAACAGGAATATTTTACAAAAAGAAAAACAAAGAAAATAGAGTTGTGCTCCTGAGGTTTCTCAGGTCTAGAGTTTGAGACCAACATGGAATTAGGCACGTATAGCACAGCATAAGAAGTTTAACGAGGGGTAGTACAGGTTGCTATGGTGCAAAGGGGGGCCCTGATCCTGTTACAAAGAAAAATTGATCTAAAAGAATTGCTAAGAGAAAGAGGGTGTCAAGATACTTCCTGCAGGGATGAATAGAGGGAAAGGGAAGGACATGTGAGATGGACAAGCAAAGCCAGTGAGCCTGGAGAGGCTGTGGTTAGTAACCGAAAGCTTGCCAATGTCTACTTGCTCTCCAGGATTTAGCTCTGCCCAACTCTATCTGACTCATATTAAGATTAGATATGTCCTCTAAGGTATTTTATATACCGGTATGTTTTTATTTTTATACTTTTATCTTTCGATTCTAAGTTCTTAACAAAAATCTATAAAGTGGGAAACTGGGATGGCTCAGCGAGTTAAGCTTTCACTTTGCAGCCCCTGGGATCAAGGATCAAATCCCAGCCCCAGCCCGTGCAGACCCATATACTGAACTGGGGTGTGCTTCACATGCAGGAGGCCTCCAGTTCAACTCTCACCCACCCCAGAACAGCCCCTGGCTTGAGGGGACATACCTCCCATGAGGGAGACCCCCAGCCCAGTTCCCTCTCCCTATGTGGCTCCCACCCACCTGTATGGAACAAAACCATGTTGAAAACTGATGACATACAACTATGAAGACTGCTCTGGGCCCTCCCCTTTCTCCCTGTCTCTCTCTGTCTCTGTCTTTCCCTGTCTGTGTCAAAAACAATAAAATGAATCTTTTTAAAAAAAACCTATAAATTGCCTACAAGCTGTTGAATGCCTATTGCCAAGATATCTGGGTACTAGAAATTTAAAATATTGAAATATTCCATAGCACAGTTACAGTACTTCTTCAGGTAACTATTTCTTCTCATCAGCGTCTACACTGCCCCAGTGTGGTCGATGTGAAACATCAAAATGAAGCCTTGAGCTTTTATGGGAGTAAGGTAGTAGGTCTTTAAATTTATGAGTCTTCAAATCATTTTCCTTTACCCACATGCCTGTGAAGTGGACAAACTGGAATTGATCCTATAGTTTTTCAAGGTCCCATTCCAGGTCATGGCTGAGAATGTACCAGTGAAATGGCAATGGAGCTTGAAAGATGTGGAAAAAAAACTGATGGAATAGGTGTCTCCAACCTTTCTCCACATATAGGTGGGCAGAGCACATGCTTCATTTCTTATGATTGTCCATGGTCACTGTGGAGAGCCAGGGGTCACCTGACTGCAGCTGAAACCAAACTGGCCATTATTTATATAGTCTCGAGTAGGAGTGTGTAGCTCTGTGTGGTAGAGAAAAGTTGTTCAGAGATGAAAGGTGAACAGTCAGCACTAAAAGTCTGTACTGCCTTGCAAGTACAGCACAATAGAGGACAAATGAAATAAGAGGACATAGAGTAGGTAGGAGGTCCTGGTATGTAGACCATTTCCCTGAAGGGGCATGGCCAAGACCCTTCATTCTGCAAAATGTGAAGATGAGAGACGTGGGCTATTGGATTGGTCAGATTGCTTCAGTACAAGATAGGCACTTGGAGAAGGCTCTGTCTCAATGCCTGAGGCTGGAAAGATAAGCCAGGAAGGAGGATGGAAAAATGAAAGGCTCAGATAGTTGGGAAGAGAAAAGAGGTATTATACACACATCCCTGCGTTCAATGACCAAAAAGATAAAAGTGGGGTGTAAATAAAAGAACAAGACCTTAACCACTGAATCAAGGGGAAAAACACAACAATATAAGACTTCGAATGAGTATCTTTTCTGAGAATTTCCTCTTCAAAATATATTTTTTGTCAGTGTGTTGGTTAGAAGAAGGAATCTGGAATTGCGGAGCCTCCCTGAAATTTTACTGAAGCCATTCCTTCCTCATTTTCACTGCAGTGTAATGGGTGAGACTCTCTGGAAAGAGGTTTGATTGCTCTCACTATGATTCATTAGTGGAATCAGTCACCAGAGGTGGGCAATGCTGCCTTCTTTAAGTGTTATATAAAGGCTGTGTATTTTTATTATTATCCATAATTTCTCACACAACAGGCCTGTTCCACAAAGCTGCTCAGAATTAGTGTGTAATTCCTCTTCAGCTCTTAAAGCAGGTCAACTTGTGGGTCTTAAGAGATTGACTGTGGCCCTTTAAAAACACTCTCTGAGTTGTGATGCGTAATTAATCACAGCAAAGGAGGAAAATTATATTGTTTCCTTGCTGAGAATAGCATGTTTTCTTTGCTTATGAGTTGATCCCTTAAACGTTCCTCATGGGAATATATTTTTCCCTTCTAATGCAAACTAGCTTTAAACTACAGATGTGCTAATCTAGCTGTAGAAAGTTCCAGGGCTCATTGATTTGTGGGATACACAGGTATTAAT
>PVKE010016714.1:0-31674 GCA_004027555.1 Craseonycteris thonglongyai | reverse complement strand
CCTCCCCCTTCTCTCTGTCTCTCTCTGTCTCTGTTTCTCTCTGTCAAAAATCAATAAAAATAAAAAAAAGTTATCTTAAAACTACTAATCTCTTTGTGCCTCAGGTTATCTTCCCTGCTACATAAGAATAACTGTCCTTGTTCGATACATCATAGAGTTGTGTATCAGTAAGGGTTCCGAAAGGAAACGCATGTTACACTCAAATTAGAATAATTTGAGGAGGGTTTGTTTTTAACAAGCTTGATTACAAATTCCTACACAGGGACAGGAAACCCTACAGGACAGCGCAAAAACCCAGGGCTTGCAGCAATAGAGTTATTACCACCCTTGGGCCCAAAGAGATGAGAAGGAAGAGGGGTTACCAGAACACAGAAGAGGAAAGAGTTTTGTGAAGCAAAATATCTTAAGAGAACAGTGACCTTCTGCCAGTCCACCAGTGGGAGCATGTTTTGGAATGCCTGCAGGTCTGCCTTCAGGGCACAGAGCAAGAGGAATGGTGAAGAGTGAATCTGGAGAGCCAAACACAGGACTTCAGTGAAAGATGTAGGAGAGTGACATAAATCAATACTTCAGAGTGTACCTAGCACATGGAAAGTATCATATACAGGTACATGTACTATTAAATCAACCAATAATTACATGTTTTATGTCATTTTGCTTTAGTTGAATTTTGTTTCTTGAGCTATTCATATATATATACATTTTTTTTTTAAAGAATAGGTGATCCCATTTACATTCATTATTGTAACTACCATATTTGGTCTTCTATCTTGTTTAATATTATACCTTCTGTACTATATGCTTTTTCATGATTTTCTTTGTTTTCTGTCTGTCAACATATGGACTTTATTTTCTCTCTTTTTATTTTCTCCAGTGTTTTAAAAATTACATGTCCTACTTTAAAATACTATTTAAGTATTTTATCTTTAAGTTTTTCAAAAGCATTCTTTAACCTACATTTGTCTATAAACAACAGACTGAAGCATGAAGAAACACATGGCCAATTCAGTGACCTAAGTGCAAACTTTTGACGTCTCCACCAATTTTTTGCTGAAACAACAGGGAAGGGAAAAAAACTTCCTTCCTCGCCTGAGAACTAAAAGGAGATTCCAGCAACACACTGCAAGGTCTAGTTTCCCTGTTTATTTTTCAGTTGGTGCAGAGTTAGCCCATTGTCCTATTATCAACCATGGCAGCAGAAAGCATGTTCCCCGTGCTCTTGCACCTTGTTAAAGTACTCCCATAGGCAGCCCCTCAATATAATATCAGTTTGATTTTTCCTAACAATGAAATACACAAGAACACAGAGCAAACCAGACATCATCATGAGACTACTGACAGACTACTTTAATACATAATAATAAGAATCAATAAAAGAAGGAAATTATGGAGAACACTTTTTTAAGAGCAAAAAGTGAGGAGAGAAATAACAGGAGAGAGTAGGCAAACAGAGGAGTGCAGAAAATAGAGTAACTGAGCAGGATCAACCTTATCTGAAATGTATCTTCTTAGCAAATTCTTCCTATTTGCCTTACCACAAAATGAGAGTGTGTTTATTTTGGATTATTCCCTCCCTATAGGTTTTTTGGTTCGTCATTCTACAAGTATTTTCTGAGCACCTACCATGTGCAAGGCTGTGTTCTAGCAAAACAAGAACCACTAGGCTGGACATTCTCAGACTAAAAGCAAGGACTCATGTAGTAACCAAAGATGGCATTGCCTAAGTTGCAAGGGGGTTAAAACAATGAAAGAACATCTTCTGATACTCAAGCAACCTCTTACCTGCCTTGGCCTCATTCCTACTCTAATCATTTTTCACTAGCAGCTTTCAAACATTCCTAGGAGAGGCATGCATCTGACATAGATGGGGAGTTACCTTCAGTTTTTTCTCTTTCTCCAGTGCGATGGAATTGATATGACGAGTTCAATGCAGATGAAGCTGAGCATGAGAAGAGGACACTTGCTCTGAAGGACCAGGAGGAACTTGTCGTGGACATGGGCTCCATCTGGGAATCTCTCCACAAACACACTGAGACTCTTGAACATCTTGGTTGTTGCATTATGAGCATGGTGCCACGTGGCTTTATCTACTGCATGCTGTACGGCCAGGAAGCCTTCTTTAATGTATCCTACATGAGAAAGCAGTGGATATCAAGCATAAGAGATTAAGAAAAACTGAGGATACAAAATACAGGATTCAAATGGGTCATGGCTAGTCATTCATAAAAACATACAGACAGGAGCAGGAGAAGCATCCCTACAGTCCACATGCTACAATATGGATGAAAGAGCAAAAAAGTCACAGTGGGAATTTTGTGGCTGAGTGATAGTATCTTTCTTTGATCAGAAAATAGGGTAAAGGGGTCCCGGGCAGACATCCAGCACATGTGAGATGGTTATATTCAAAGCACTTGGAAGACACCACCGCTACTCACCTGCTGTGACCGGTCTCTGAGTTGTTACTGCTATAGTTCAAGGGTTATGATCACTGAATTTTGCTGTCAAGACTCAAAAACAGTCTTTACTATTTTTGCAACCCTTGTTTCAATACAGCATGGTTAGTGTACTGAGGCCAGTTTTTGAAGTAGGTTGAAAGGCAAAGATCCTTGGTTTTGACGTCTTTTAAGAGGTAATGGCCCCATCTCCAAGTGAGGGTTACTAGCCCTCATATGGGCAGAGCCAGGGTGGGGTATGTCTGCATTGGAACAGGTGACTAAAGTTTTCTAATGGCTCAGACCTAGGCAGACCTCCAGATCTGTCAGGATGAAAAAGGGAGGAACAAATTGTTGATGATAACATTCTGGAGACTATTATATCTTCTTGATTGCATGCAGGAGAATTCCTATTGCAAAACTGCTGCTCTCTTTTCTTGACTATAAACACTTGGATTTGGTATTCCCAGTTGGTGGGCTGTAGTCCTAGGGGTTTAAGTCAATTGTATGGTTATTCTACAACAAGATGCAGATTGTCAGCCTAATTTTCTAAGAGCAGTTAGTGCCTTAGAGGGTGGTCAGGAATATGACATTTATTGCAAAGGAGAAAGAATACGCAGATTTCCATGGTGTCCCACTGCTCTCCCATAGTCTGCAGAAAGCTAAAGACAAATATACATTTTTATTAATAGAAAAAGCTTAATATATACAGTAACATAAAGAAGGGACTTGCACTACTTGTTCCTATAAAATGCTGGGATCCTTCCTTCAAACAATTTAATATCATTACAAAATAATCAGATGCAGAACTGCTGGTTTAATTTACTCTAGAATGTAAGATTTTACTGAATACCACATTTCTAAGTATAACTCCTACAACCTCTTCTGAAATGTTAGTTTAGCAAGTGTTCAGACAGCGAAAATAATAAAAATAGCATCGCAAATATGTGTGATAAGACAAAAGTGGCCATGCTCATGGTAACACACATAGCCTTTTTCACCAGGGAAGCCCCCATCAGGATATCCAAAGTCCTGAGGTTCTTGGCTTGGATTAGGAGGATAAAGATGGTCTGTGTCCCAGCTTTCTACATCATCATGATAAAATAGTAGCCGTGAGAAAAAATTGTTCTTCTGAAAGCAACTGAAGCACAAGTAATACTTAACCTATGAAAATAAAGAGAAAATAAATTTAGTCATGAGATCCTGAAACTCAGAAAAGGCATAGAACAGAGCAAAGATATGCTTGCTTGATGTCAGATGTGACTGAAGGAAAGGTGCTCACACTGATAGATGTCCCTCTGGATAGCAGCTGTATTCTTCCCTGTATTCTGCTACTACCACCCTAAGAAATAGAGAGGCTACTGAGCCCTCTTCAGGAAGGGATTGCTGCAAATGTTTCTGAGCACAAGCCGAGCCACCTGGATCTGAACCCCAAATCTCCTACTGGGCAAGTGACTTAATCTTCCTTTTTTTTTTTATTTAAATAATGATATTAAATATTTATTTATTTTTATTGTTTTTTGACAGAGAAAGAGAGAGATACAGAGACAGAGAGAGAACTGAACTGGGGGAGCTCCCAGTTCAGCATATGGTTCCGCACGGGCCGGGGCCAGGATTTGATCCCTGGTCCCTGGCGCTGCAAAGTGAGCGCTCAACCCACTGAGCCATCCCGGCTTCCCCGACTTAATCTTCTTACCTCAATTTCCTCATCAGTAAAATAAGGATGATGTTAACAATACCTACTTCAGAGGCGCTCTATGACCAAGTGAGATGGTTTCTGCAATGGGCCTGGCATTAGTAAGTGCTCAGAAATGTTGTTGGTTATTTTATTAACATATCCGTCTCCATGTATCAACATCCCATGCAAGTTCTAATAATTAATCATTAGGTAGATTGTATAGCACAAAAAACAACCCATACATTAGTGGTTTCCCCATCCCCAAACAGCAACCAAATATTCCTATGTTTAAAACTTTCCCTTTTCTTTAAACATGCAAACAAACAAATAAAACTACCATATCTGAATTCCATGAGATTAGTAACAATGACAACAACTAATTCTTCTGGAAAATGCTTTTATTCCAGGCTCTGTTATAAGCACTTCACAGGCATAAATTTATTTAAAACTCACAATAGGTACAAGTATATGAGTTAGAAATTACTATTAATTCCGCTACAGTGATAAGGAAACTGAGGCCCAGAAATGTAACTTTCCCAATTTTACAAAGCTAGTAAATTGCGGAGCTGGGATTCAAGTCTGTGGAGTTTGGCATTGGGATTTGCTTCTATAATGAAGCAATTGAATATATGCTGTTTTGTACTCTCAGGATAGAGACTTATTCCAAACAAGTCTTCTCTTTTAAAGAACCTAAAAACCAAAATGGACCTTAAAGTCCAGGTTGTAAGATGTGAACTCAGGAGTATTCTTTTACCTCCTGTAGACATAAGATGGCAGCCAGCTGACAAAGCTGACAGAGGAAAGCAGAGGGGCAGCTCAGATAAGACTCCTTAATGAATTCATGCTCAAGGCTGGGTAGCATGATAAGATTGTTATGGAAAAGATGTTCTTACCTCAAGTGGCAAGGGTTCCTTGCTATCGTTGAAGCTATGATCAAAGACAATTCCAGCCAATATGTAGACAGCTTTGGGTTCCTGAATTATGTAACTTTCAAAAGAAGGCACTGAAGAATAGCCTAGAACTACATAAAGAAATTTCCAGTGAATGGCTGACCAGAAGGCAAATACTGCCCAACTATCCTCTTTTCTACCTAAGAAGATACAGGATTGTAGTTCTCAGTTGAAGGGTGGCAGACCTCATTTACTCACTTATTCTGCAAACATATGAGCACATACAAGATGCCCAGAGCTATGCTAGGTAGTGGGAGTACAAAGTCAAATGGTAATGGTCTAGATCTCTGCAGTTCTGAAGGCTCTTGTATTCCAGTTCTTCTTAGGTAGATAGTAGCACTTTGAGCTACAGTAGATGGAACACAACACTTGTCCTTATTAATGAGGAAATACCTATTGCTCCATTTAAGCCTTCTCTTCATGAATATAACAATCAAATGTGGGAAACAAAGTCATGAGGAAATTTAGATGATCTGATGGGAGAAATAATTTCTACAGTCAACCACCCTTACATTTCACTGACAATTTGATCCTCCTTGAAAATAATTCTTCCTCAGAATGTCAAAGGCATTACAATATAAGGTAGCATGCAGTGTTGTTGAGTGTAATGTCTGATTCCATGTAGGTAACCAGTTGTCTTCTCTGAAAATTTGTAAGACTTTTGTTCTTTTATCCCTGGATTCAAAAATGTCACTACTATGTGTCTAAGCTTGCCCTTTTTTGATTTCCTGCTTGGACCTAGAAAGCTCATTCAATCTGAAAACATAGGTGTTCTTCAGAAATATTTTCTATATTGCTTTGGTTTCCTCCCCTCAGTTACCTCTTTTTCTTCCTACTAGAAATCCTAATTGATGAAGGTGGGACTTCCAGATCAGGACTTTGTGTCTATTACATTGCCATTCATATTTCATATTTCTTTGTCCTATTGCTTTACATATTCAGAGTCATTTACTTGTATGTAAATGACTTTACATACAAGTCATTTCAGTGACTTTATCTTTTGGATCACCAATCAGACTTCAAATATGTCTATTGTATTATTTCCATGTAAGTTATTTTGATAACAATTTTTAATTTCCAAGTCCTCTTTCTGTTCCTTCATTGTTTCCTTTTCATATCCAGTTTTGTTTTGGAGTGACAATATTTTCTGAAATGTCTCTGAATATACTAATGAAATTTTTTACTAACTAGATTTTTCTAAAAGGGCATGCATATCATAAAAATAATTCTAATGATTCTAAAGGTTAAATGGTGAAAGGTCATTCACCTATCATAGGTCCCCAATTCCCTCATCAGGACACAATCTCTGCAAGCCAATTTCTTCTGTATGTTTTAAAACAATGTCTATGACTTATTCTTCTGGCTAAGATGGAGGATTGGAGACTGGATTTACCCTCCTACTATAAATAACAAGCACTGGACAAAAAAAAAAGAGGAATCAATTTTTCAGACAATGAACCATAAGTAGCATAGCATTATAATTCTTAAGACATGAAAAGCAAACAAAGTGACCTCCAGTTTCCCTAATTTTCTGCCTGAAGAAGGCACATTTCAGACCATAGAACCAGGAAGGGGGAATCACAGGCAGAACACAGCTCTGTGGCTGAGTTTACATACTGAGATTAGAGTTCAAAGAGTCTCACGTGGCTCAAAGTTGCAGGGCAGAGTTCCAAAGAGGAAAAAGCTATGCAGATAAATAGTCCTAGAAATCTGCACAGAGGAACCCTGTTCTTTAATGAATTCTAAGACATTCCCTGCCTAGTGTGACCAGGAAGATATGGGCTAAATGGTGCCCAGAGCCCACACAAGACCAGAAGGCATTTGAGTTCTGACTAACCAGTGTTGAGAGTCCTTGGTGATGAATTCCTTCATTTCTAGAAGTTCTATTTTTCAAATCTGCTAGGTGACTCTTTATAGCAACATGCTATCTACAAACACTTTCAGGTGGTCTTTTATTTCTTTAAATCTAGTAAACAGTGATTTTATAATCTGAAACTAATAATCCTTTTCTCTGAAATCTTTCTAGTTCTGTTTTTGCTATCTGTTGTTAATTCTGTTCATCACCCTTGGCTTCTTATTTCCTAGTGTGTGTGTTGATTAACTGTGATACACGTGTGATGGGTCTTCTTTGACCTCATTAGAATGATGGTATGCTCCTCCATAGAAGGATTACATCTGCATCTGGCAATCCAAGTCTCACTCCATAGTTTGAAGGGCTTTTTGCTTTTGTTTTCACAACCAGATGTGCATTTGAGCCACAAATCTCAAGGATGGAAAGCCTTGCTGCTATGCTCAGTTCTGAGGCAGCCTCCCTTCTGGTCCCTCTGGGATGAATTGAGGCATGTTTTCTTCCTAAGGATATAGGCATTTGGGAAGATGGTCTCCTATGTGATGTCCCACTTTGGATGAGCCTTGACTTTTTTTCTTTCCCTCTGTGCCTTACAAGGCTATGAAACTATAGCTCAGTTTCCCCTCGTATGATGCATGTTTCAGCAAAAGCAGTTTAGGGCCCCCACTGACATCTTTGGGTTTCTTCCTTCACCTAGATTTTTTTTTAGTTTTTTTATTTAGGAAAATATCTAAGTCTATAAAAATATGTTAACAACATAGTAAGTAAAAAGCAGGCTACAAAATGGTTCACACAAGACGATGCTATTTTTTTTTTATTTACACACCTATAAAAAGGTCAGAAAGGGTATACACCGAGATTTTAAATATCATTTAATCTGGGTAATATAATTCTGAATGCATTTTCCTTTTTTTCTATGTTTTTTGTTTGTTTGGTTTTTTTGTTTTTTGTTCTTTTGTTTCCTTAGTCTTATTTAAGTTCTTTCTCTCTCTCTCTTTACACACACACACACACACACACACACACACACACACACTTGGTTAAACTGAGAAAAATAACATACATACCTACAGAAAGGTATACAAGCATGAACGTTCAGTTCCACGAACAGTTATAAAATTAATATCTAAGTAATTACCCTTTGGATCAAGAAATAAAATCATTTTACCCTAGATATTTTGTCTAGATAGTTTCTTACTATCTATTTATAGTAATACTTTAATGCTTTCAAGAACATTTTTTAATGTTTATCTAGCATTTTTTCAAAGATTTATTGTATTGTTTTGAGAGAAGGTGAGAGAGACAGAGAGAGTAGAGGAGGGCCCAGAGCAGTCTCCATAGTTGTACATCATCAGATTTTTGACATAGTTTCATTCCACACAGGTGGATGTGGGGGCTGCACGGGGTGGAACCAGCCTGCGGGAGGCAAGACCCTTTGCCAACTTCCCTGTGGTTACCAGCTGCACTGCAGTTCAGCACATGGGTTTGCACAGGCCGGGGCTAGGATTCAATTCCCAGACCTCACGGTTGCAAGGCAGGCGCTCAACCTGTTGAGCCATTCCAGCACCCCCAATTCAGCAACAAGAGGGTTAGCCCAAATAACCTAGTCTGCCGTATTACCAGAAATGGAACAGCAATGATCTCTTTCCCAGAAATTCCCAGAAAAAAAATTGTGTTTCCTTGACTCTTACTGAGGTTAGGTGTATTCTCTGGACAAATCACTAAAGCAAGGGGACTCCCAAGTGCAGAATAATGTAGACAAAGGTTATGTGACCCATCCTAAGCCCAGGTTAGGGTCATCATAGGCTAAGAGTGGGCGTGGGATCAAGCTCCCAGGGAGAAATAAGCGCCCAGATTGTGTGTATATCAAAAGTGTAAATAGATGCTGGGAAGAAAAAAAAAAAAAAAATAGAAGTCTACCACAGTTTGAAAGTCTACCACAGTCAAATTACTGTTTATCATTACTTCTAGGGTATAAGATTTGCTTAGGGGAATGGCATAAAGAGGGTAATTTAATTTTTATTCCTTATCTGTCTATATTGTTTGAGAATTTCAATGTATTTATTAAAATTTTTAAAGGTTTTCTTTTTTAATTTTTAAGTTCCAGAAAAATATATCTTAAATTGGTAACAAAGAATTCTTCTGGGAATTGCGATTTGGGATGAAAATTTTAACTTTTTACTTTAAATACAGTATTAGTTTACGTATCATTTTGTAATAAGGTGAGAGGAAGGAAGGGAAGGCAATGAGCTACTTGAGGACAAAAATCACTCTTTCAGAGAATATCCAGAGAAAGAAGACTTCAATGGAAACAGCAAAGAAGTTGAAATAAATGAAGTAGTATCACAGGTTTCAAGGCAGAAGAGAATTCCAAAGAAGTGGAGGAAAGCATTCCTGTTATAGTAGGACAAATAGAATGAAGACTGGAAAGAAAGCACTGGATTTGGCAATTAGCAAGTCACCGACATTTTTCTTAGCCAATATCAGTAGAGTACTGAAGGCAGAACATAGATGGCAACGAGTTTAGAAATGAAACAAACTTTTAAGACATTTATCAGGGAAGTGGGATGGCTCAGAGGGTTAAGCACTCATTTTGCAGTCCGGAACCGAGGATTGAATCCTGGCCCCAGCCCGTGTGGACCCATATGCTGAACTGAAGTGTGCTTCCCATGCAGGAGGGCCCAAGTTCGGTTTTCACCAGGGCAAGCTTCCCATGCAGGAGCCTCCAGCCCCATTCCTGCCCTGCATGGTCCCCACCCACCTATGTGCAATAAAACTATGTCAAAAACTGATGATGTACAACTATGGAGACTGCTCTGGGCCCTCACCCTTCTCTCTGTCTCTCTCTGTCTCTGCCAAAAACAATAAAATCAATCTTAAAAACAAACAAACAAACAAGACATTTATCAAGAAAAAAATTTAAATGCCTGAGGTAGGATCTTAAATGGAAGACAGAATAGGAAATATTTTCTTTTAAAATGGAAGTAATTGAGGTTTATTTGAAAGTGAGACAGAAATTCAGTCCAGATGAAAAGACTAAACATTTAGGGAGCGGGAGAAGCTACTGATTGAGAAAAAGGTACAAAAGAGGCAAGATGGTTTCTAACTAATCATTTCTCACTCCAAAACTCATCTTGACTTCATCTACATATCTTCATCTCCCTCTTTCAAGCTATCATCGTCTTTTTCCTCCAGAATGTCTGCAATTACTACTCCCTTTCAATCCTCTTCCAGAAAATAGCCAGCAAAATCTTTTAAAACAAATTAGATCACACACCTTTTTTCTTAAAACCCCTTCAGCGGCTGCCTTTTGTGTGTAAAAGAAAACCCAGACACTTTAACAATGCCTGCAAGGCTCTGGATTAAAGTGGCTCCTCTAGACATTTCAAATCTCATCTCAAACCACTTTCTCAATTTACCTCAGTCTCACTTGATGACTTTCAGATCCATCAAACACCTCAGGACCTGACCGCTTGCTGTTCTCCTACCTGGATAGCCACCTGCCTCCTGAAACCTACCACTCTCCTATTTCACATGGCTTGTTCTTTATCATCATGTCTTATCTAACGTATCACATCCTGAGCGAAGATTTCTGTTTCGTTTTGTTTTTATTTCATAATCTCATATTTATAAAAAGTAGCTGAATTAGAACAGTGTTTTAGGATACTAGGCAAGCATAAAAAGCACCACTTCCAAACTGGTGGTTCCCACACATTTTACCACTGAGGTTTTTTAAATTGTCCTCATTGAGTAGCTCTCAGACAGGAGGACTTTGTGTTCACTTCCGAGTTTATGCATTATTAGAATACTTTACAAAAGCATATACTACAAGTATAGTAATTTGGAAAAATTGACTCTGCATTTTGAAAATTTTCATCTACCTAACTGCATTAATTCATTCAATAAGTATGCACTGAGCATCAGCTGTGTGCCAGGCACTGTAATAGGCACAATGATGAGCAAAACTAACAGTCCTCTGTGCTCATGAGGTTGGAGCCTCCTGGGAAAGGCAGGTAAGGCACAGAAGGCAGTGAGTGGTGATGTAATTAAACATGTATCAAAATGCTAAAAGAATATCCAAAAGGGGTCTGTGAGAGAGATAAAGGCAGAGGTGAGAAACCTAAAACCTATTTGGCTACATTCCTAAGGGCCATTTCAGCTGAACCCTGAAGGATAAGAAGAAGCAACCCACAGGAAGGACTGGGAACAAAGTTCTCTGTCAGAAGGGAGGAAAGGCTCACTCCAGGAACTGAAAGATGGCAATGTGACCAGAGTGTGTGGCACAAGGAAGAGTGGAAGTCGGTAAGACTAGAGAGGAAGCAGGGCCAGACTGGAGAAGTGGCTGGTTGATTTAATGCAATGGGAAGCCATTCAAAGCACTTAAGCAGGAGACTGGCCAGATCCTACTGAGCGTTTGAAGATTTTTCTGGCTTCACACAGATACTGGATTAGAATGGGACAAGAGAAGGAGAGAGACCAGTTCAAAGGTGAATTCAAACTCTCTGAATGTTTTATATATATATATATATGTGTATGTATATATATATATATACACATATATATATATATATACACATTTTAAGAATTATTTTATTGATTTTTGACAGAGAGAACAGACAGAGAGAGACAGAGAGAAGGGGGAGGGCCCAGAGCAGTCTCCATAGTTGACATTAGTTTTCCATATAGTTTCACTCCACAGGTGGGCACAGGGCTCCAGGGCAGGAACTGGGCCAGGAGAACTCCCACATAGGCCCCAGCAAGAACTGAACTGGGAGCACACCCCATTTCAGCATGTGGGTCCGCATTGGCTGGGACCGGGATTCGATCCTTGGTCCCCAGGGCTTCAAAGCGAGCGCTTAACCTGCTGAGCCATTCCAGCTTTCCCTATTTTTTTGTTGTTGTTGAGACATATTATAACTACAAATCAGAACTGGTTAATATGAGATAACTAATGTCACTATAGTGAGTTAAAAACAAATATGTAGCATTTTAATTAGCCTTGAAGTATGCGACATAAATGTGCAATTTTCCATGTGTTGTTTGAAAAATAAAAAAGACCTCATGAACTGCTTTCACCCAATGACCACCTCTACAGACTCTCTAGAATTTGGAGACCTCAGATTTGGAAACACTACTGTCAGAATTCTCAGGAAAAACACTTGAAACTATATTTTATAAAATACCCTCCCTATCCTCACCCTATCTTTGTGTCTAGCCTTCAAACTCAACATCAAAGGTTTTTTCCACCATTTCAGTGATAGCCTTCAAAGTTTCGCTTTTGGAGGGAATATAAACTAGTTGAAATCTATTTTTCAGAGGGAAATTATAGAAGTATTCTGGCAGTGAACTGATACCAATAGGTCCGTAGGTGATAGGAGGCCTTTTTTTTTTTGCAAATTCTTGAAGTGAAGATACATTACAATTGCAGAAAATAGTAACGGCATCAAGATTTCAAGAACTGTTATCAGAGTCTTCCACTTCTAAAATGAAAATAAAAGTTATGTTAATCCAAAATAGAACATAAGCATTAGTAGCTACATGGCGAATGTTCTTCCATTAAGAACTCTTTCATTTCTTCCAGCCTCTCTGCACAACACATGAAAAAAAAAAAAAAAAGAATGAGAATTAGCTATAAGCATCTCCTTTTAGCTTTTCTATAACACCAATGGCTACAAATCAGTAACAATGATGCCATCTTCAAGTTAGGATTAACATAATTACTATGAAAACATGGTTCATTTGCAGAAAAGGGTCGCTTTCCAAGCAAAGTTAATTTTTTCTTAATTCATTATTAGAAAACAATGTAACTTAAACATTCAGTCCCCTGCAATGAGACTCACATTTTCCCCACAGATAAACATACCAACCTTTAAGATGAAATTCTTACAGAGAAGAAGTTTTAAGTTCCTGAACATTGTCATTTTTCTAGCTGAAGAGAAGGGATCACCACTAGTTGGGAAATAAATGGGGGAAATGTTATGCAAAATACAAAAATGTTGACGTACTCTTTCATCCTTAAAAAACTTTCCTCTCTTGGACTTTGAGAGAACTGCGCTAGACTAGTTTTGCTCCTTTCTACCAGTTCCTTCTCAGTCTTTTTTGCCAATTCCTCCTCCTGTACTAAACCTCTGAATAAGAAAGTACTCCAGGACTTCATCTGTATTTCTTTTCTGGTAATACTCACTCTGTAGGTGATTTCACTCACTCTTTTAAGTTTAAATCCATCTATCTGCTAATGACTTCTAAATTCACATCACCAGCCTTGACCCTGCCTCTGACTCTAGACCGAAGTATCCAACTGCCTGCTTGGCATCTCCACTTGACATGTCCATACTCATACTCTTTTCTAAAAGATCATCCTACAGTCTTTCTCACTTCAGTTAATGTCAGTTCCATTCTTTGAGTTACACAGAGTTTTGTTTTGTTTTGTTTTTCTTCACAGAGTTATTCTTGAATCCTCTCTCTCTTTCACATCCTACATCTAGTTTGTTAGCAAGTCCTATTGACTCTACTTACAAAATATACTCAGAATTCAATCCCTTTTCACTACTCTGACTCTTAGTACCCTAGTCCGACATAGTCTCATCTCTTGCTTGGATTTCTACAGTCACCCCTTTGGTTGTATCAGTGTGTCCACCCTTGCCACCTTGGGATCCATTTTCCATGCAGCAACAAGAATGATACTGTTCAAGTCAGGTCACACCAGTCCTCTGCTCAAAACTCTCTAATGGCTCCCATCTCACTTTAAATAAGAGCCTCACCTTAGGATGACCTACAAAGCTCTGTGGAATATAGCACCTGTTAGCTTTCCCATCTCTTCTCATCAGCTACTTTACTTTCCCTCCTTCTTCCTGTTCCTGTGTCCTAGGCCTAGCTGCTGGCCTAGAACAAAATGAACACACCTCTACCTCAAAATCTTTGCATTTGGTGTTTCCTCTACTGGGTGCACTTCCCTCATGTATCTACATGGCTAACTCTTCTGCTTCTTTCAGATCTTTATTTAAAAGTCACTTTCTCAATGAGGCCTTTCTTGAGCACCCCATATAAAATTTCCAAAAACACTAAATATTTTGTCTAAATCTTCCCTGTTTGCTTTTTCTTTTCAGCACTTTTAAATTATTTAACATGTTGTGTATTCACTTAATTATTTTACTTAATCTGATTTCCATATTAGAATGTATGCTCCATGAAGGCAGGGATTTTTTTGACTTATTTAATTTAATTTTTTTTTAACCACTGAATCCCCAAACGTAAGAGCAGGGCCAGCACATGGCAATCACTCAGTAAATAGTTAGTGAATAAATTAATTAATCAATCAAAGCTTATGCATTTCTTGTAGTATGTGGTTGGAACAGACATGATTATGAGGGGAAAAATACTTTGGATAGCAGCAAGTTCCTTCTCTTTTCGCTGTTTATTTCCCAAGTATAACATATGCTCTAATTTTTAGATACTACTAGAATGAAATTTTCAGTTCCAGAAAAACATTTTTCCATTTAGGAAGAAAAACATTTTTTATCAAGTTAAAGCATCGCTGACATTGCACATAAGAAACTAAAGGAATGGCATCATTGTGAATACACTAAATATCACTGAATTGTATACTTTAAAATATCTAATTGTATGTTATGTGAATTTTACTTCTTTCCTTATATCTGCTACCAGCCTAGCCCAAGTCATAAAATTAAATTGGTATACCAGATAGGGATGTTTTTATTTACAAGAAACAAAAGTCCATCTCAACCTAGCTTAAGCCAAAAAAAAAAAAAAAAAAAAGAAAAGAAAGAAACGAGGGAGGGGAGGAAGGAGGGAAGGAGGAAGAAGGATATCTTGCTCACATAACTAAAAGTCCAAAGTGGATTAAGGTATGGAAACAGCTGCCCAAGTGTTCACATAATTTAATCAAGGTTTGTCTCTCTCAATTCTACTTTCCTCTATGTGTCTTCTTGCCAGCCAGCCTCTAAACACATGGGACCAAGGTAGTCCCCAGAAGCTATATAGATAGATAGATAGATAGATAGATAGATAGATAGATAGATAGATAGATAGATAGATAGATAGATAGATAGATAGATAGATAGATAGATAGATAGATAGATAGATAGATAGATAGATTGCAGAGAAAAGTGTCTCTTTCCAGCAAAACTCCCAAGAGGATTCTGACTGGCTTAGAGTTTCAGCAAGGTGGCACATGAGGGGAGGGCCAAGAAAATGGGGGAGAAGGGGTTATCACCCCTTGAACCATATGGAATGGTTACCCCACACACACATATGCACATACAAATATTTTTATTACCAGCAAAACGAGGGAGGGAAAACATACCTCCTTTACTGTCCAAAAAAAAAAAATTCTTCCTGTATATAAAATTTCAAAACTTCTCTGCCTAATACAATAAACCATCTATGAACTACATAAAACACACTAGCTCCCTCTCCAACAGATCTACCAGATTTGGGTCCAGTTCTGCATCAAAGCTAGTCTGTCTGGGCGATGTACATTCCTCTGGTCCTGGTCTAGATATGACTCCCTGGGGTCTGGCACTTGGGGCTAAAAAATGAGAATATGACCACCCAAGTCATCTACATACACTGGAAGAGGAAGACTGGCTTTATCTGCCATCTTTCAGGGCCCGTCATAAGAAGGAGATTGGAGGCAATTTCCCTTCTGAACTGGGTGCAGTGCTGTCGTAGCCCATTTCCTATTGGTGTGGTTTTGGGAAGTACCTTAGAAGGTGAGCAATTACAGGACTTTGCTTATTAAACTTCCCCACCTCTGTAAATAAAATTCCAACAAAATATCATCAGCTACCAATGAAGTTACATTATGTTGGTTCCCTAGGCTAGAACTAAAATCAGATACTGTATCCAACCACATGACTTGAGTCTGGATGACACCTTTGGAGTTGTGTTTCTTACCACAGATAAGAGCTCTCAGGCCTTTCCTGCTTCTAGAAGCCTTGGCTCCTGATTCCCAAACAATGTCCACACAAAAACCTGCACACGATGTTTATAACAACTTTACTCATAATTGCCAAAACTTGGAAGAAACCAAGATGTTCTTCAATAGGTAAAAGGATAAATAAGCTGTGGTATATTTACACAATTAGTTATTCTTCAGCGCTAAAAAGAAATGAGCCATGAAAAGACATGGAAGAAACTTAAATGCAGGTAACTAAGTGAAAGAAGCTGATCTGAAAAGGCTACATACTGTACGGTCTCAATGATATGACATTATGGAAAAAGCAAAACTGTGGAGGCAGTAAGAGAGGCAGTGGTTTCCAGGGTTGTTGAGGAGGAAAAAATAAATTGGTGAAGCACAGGGATATTTAGGGCAGGGAAACCATTGTGTATGATATTATGATGATAGACACATGTCATTACACATTTGTCAAAGCCTACAGAATGTACACCACCAGTAGTGATCCCTATTGTAAGCTATAAACTTTGGGGAATAATGATGTGTCAATGTAGGTTAATTGAGTGTAACAACTGTACCACTCTGGTGCAGGATGTTGACAGTGGAGGAGACTGTATTTCTAAGGTAACAAGGGGTATATGGGAAATCTCTGTACCTTTCAATTTTGCTGTGAACCTAAAAGTACTCTAAAGAAAAGGTCTATTTTTAAAAAATTATTATATGTTGACACAAAACTGTATCAACAGGAAAATTCATAATCCTAAACCATTTTACTATTAAATTAGAAATAAAAAAACCTACATAAATTAAAAATCAGTTAAAGGGATGCCAGGATAGCTCAGCAGGTTGAGCACTTGCCTTGCAACTGTGAAGTCCAGGGAACAAGTCCTGGCCCTGGCCTATGCAAACCCATATGCTGAACTGTGGCATAACTGGTAACTGCCAAGAAGGCGGCGAAGTTTCTCATTTCCCATGGGGAAGGGCTCCAGTTTGGTTCCCGCCTCACGCAGCCCCACATCCACCTGTGTGGCATGAAACTATGTCACAGGTACTGATGTACAAATATGGAGACTGCTCTAGGCTTGCTCGCTCTCTCTCTCTCTCTCTCTCTCTCTCTCTCTCTCTCACCTTCTCTCAAACAATAAAATAATCTTTAAAATTAAAAAATCAGTTATTTATGTATATATGTGAGTTTTCATTACACAGACTATAACTGGTTAAACTAGTTCAAGAAACTAACTCTGTGCAGTTACACAGCTATAAGAGCTTCTTATAAGTCACTAGCATGGTTAGCACCCATTATTAGGGACGTGAAGGAGGCATATGATGCTTTTTTAATTGAATGATAGTGTTATTGATGACAGGAAAGAAAGGCAGTACCTCCTAAGTAAAAACTAGATGTAATCAAAGGCTCAGTTTATGTAGTTAAATGTTTACGGGTATTTTAAAAATACTATGATTGAGATTCTGGCAAGAAAAGGCTTTCTGTTATAGTACACATGAAGACCTCTAGTCTACAACAACCCTTTTCCATTGAAAGAATTGTTTCTGTAATGTTTTTCTTTTCTTTTTTTTTAAGATTTATTTACTTTTATTGTTTTGACAGAGAGAGAGAGAGATACAGAGACAGAGACAGAGAGAAGGGGGAGGGCCCAGAGCAGTCTCCACAGTTGCACATCATTGGTTCTTTTCCATATAGCTTCATTCCACAGGTGGGCGCAGGGCTGCACAGGGCAGGAACTGGGCTGGGGTCTCACCCCGGTGAGAACCAAACTGGGGGCACTCCCCAGTTCAGCATATGGGTCCTTACAGGCCGGGACCAAGATTTGATCCTCGGTCCCCGAGGCTGCAAAGTGAGCGCTTAACCCACTGAGCCATCCCGCTTCCCCAATGTAATGTGTTTTCTTAACTCTAAGTGTTTCTTAGAGATACAGATATTGTTTTATAGCAGAAAGTTTAAATTAGAAGAGGAAAAAGGACTGATAGGTAGGGAAACAAAAACCCCTAAAATAAATAATCCACTGGCACATCAAGTCAACACAAAAAGGGAGCCAAAAGAATGACACATTAATTAAGAGTAAAAAGAAAAAATAAGTAATGATGCATAGAAACTTATCTGCTTTGTATAACTCTGCTAATACAAAATTTCAATTTGCCTGGGTGGGTTGATTATCTAGGAAAATAGATATCACCAACTTAATGCAGGAAGAGATTTTTTTTCAAACCTAAATATTTCTTCAAATAAACTATGAAGAAATTGAGAAAGTTGTCAAAGCAGTGCAAATACAAATAACTCAAATGGGTGAGTTGCTTTCAACTACAAGCAAACAGATCATTCTGATGCTATTTAAATTGATCCATAAAGATAGAAAACCCCCAATATTCAAAAATCAGTTTAGCATAACAGTGATACCAAAATCTGACAATGATAGTTAAAAACAAAAAACAAACAAAAACCCCCACTAAAACGCATTCTCATTGAAGACATAAAAATCCTTGATAACACACAGAATCCGTAAGTGCATTAAAGGAATAATGTATCACGAGCAAGTGGGAAATTCATTACAGAAATATAGGAATGATTCAATATTTTCACTGTTATGGTATCTATTAGTATAGTTCACCATATTTGGTCGAAGGATTAAAAACACATTACCATGTGAGTAAATTCCAAAACAAGGGGGTGTCAGGATGGCTCAGCAGGTTAAGTACTCGCTTTGCAGCCCCTGGGACCAAGGATCGAATCCCAGCCCTGGCCCATATGGATCCATATGCTGAACTTGGGTGTGCTTCCCATGTGGGAGGCCTCCGGTTCAGTTCTCACCCCGCCCCGGTTCGGACTCTGGCTCAAGAACGGGGAGTGCCTCCCAAGAGAGAGGCCCCCAGCCCAGTTCCTGCCCTGTGCAGCCCCCGCCTACCTGTGTGGAATAAAACCATGTTGAAAACTGATGACGTACAACTGTGGAGACTGCTCTGGGCCCTCCCCCTTCTCTCTGTCTCTCTCTGTCTCTGTCTATCTCTGTCTCTGTCTGTCAAAAACAATAAAATAAACCTTAAAAAAAAAATCCAAAACGGCATTTGATAAAGTCACCATCTATTTCTGGATATTAAAAAAAAAAAATCTTAGAAAAAGACTTGTCTATAACACCAAAAAATACATAGGAAAAGCAGGGATGGCTCAGTGGGTTAAGCGCTCACTTTGCAGCCCTGGGGACTGAGGATCAAATCCCGGCCCCAGCCCATATGGATCCATGTGCTGAACTGGGTGTGCTTCCCATGCAGGGGGCCCCCAGTTTGGTTCTCACCACCCGATTTGGCCCCTGGCTCGAGGGTCGTGCCTCCCATGCAGGAGGCCCCCAGCCCAGTTCCCACCCTGTGTGTCACGCACCCACCTGTATGGAATGAAACCATGTAGAAAGTTGATAATGTACAACTATGGAGACTGCTTTGGGCCTACCCCTTTTCTCTGCCTCTCTCTGTCAAAAACAATAAAATAAATCTTAAAAAAAAAAAACATTACAAGAAAGACATACAATAATAAGGCAATAAGAAATAAAAGTGTCATTCTCAGATGACATAATTTTTTATGTAGAAAATCCCCAAAAATCTACAAAAATTCTATAAGTAATAGGTGAGTTAACAAAGTAACAAGAGACATGGTCAATAAAAAAATAAATTGTATATCTATATACAAGTAAAAAACAAATGAAAGCCCAAAGTTTTTATAAAGTACCATGTGCAATAAAACATGTAAAAAAAATAAGTAAATAAAGAGGTAAGAATAAATATAACAAAATATGAAGGCTGTCCAGAAAGTATCAGCCTTGTATTCATCCTCATTATATTGGCAATGGCTGGATTTTTTCTGGATAGCCCTCGGATGTGCAGGATTTATATGCTGATGAAAATACACTAATAAAAATTTCTTTTTTAATGAGATAAATTGAGAGGTATACCATACTCATGGTTGGACCAATCAGCATCATTTAGATATCAGTTCTCAAATTTAATTATGGATTCAATGTAATCCCAATCAAAATCTCTGCAGTATCTTAAGAAAAAATTTATTTTTTATTTTTTAATTACATTTTTTTAAATATTTTTTTTAAAGATAGTCACTTTCATTTATTTATTTATTTATTTATTTATTTATTTATTTTTGACAGAGAGAGAGAGAGAGAGAGAGAGAGAGAGAGAGAGAGAGAGAGATAGATACAGAAACAGGGAGACAACTGAACTGGGGAGCTCCCCAGTTCAGCATATGGGTCCACATGGGCCGGGGCCCAGATTTGATCCTCGGTCCCCGGCACTGCAAAGTGAGCACTTAACCCACTGAGCCATCCCAGCTTTCCCATATTTTTCAATTACATTTGACATACAACATTATATCAGTTTCAGGTGTACACATAGTGAGTAGACATTTATATAACTTATGAAGTAATCACCCAATAAGTGTCATAGTCCCCATCTAATACTATCCATAGTTATTACAATATTATTTATTATAATCCCTATGCTGTACTTTACGTTCCTGTGACTGTTTTTATAACTAGATATTTGTACTATTTAATTCACCTTTTCTACCCTTCTGCCCAATTCCCTCTCTTCTTGCTACTATCAAATTGTTCTCTTTATCTATGAGTTTCTTTTTGTTTTGTTTGTTCATTTATTTTGTTTTTTAGATTCCACAAATTAGTGAAATGAAATGGAACTTGTCTTTTTCTGTCTGACTTATTTCACTTAGCATAATACCCTCTAGGGCTATCCATGTTATCGCAAATGGCAAGATTTCTTTCTTTTACATGGCCAAGTAATATTCCATTGCATATATGTAACACATCCTTTTTATCCAACTGTCTTTTGATGGGCACTTAGATTGCTTCCATGTCTTGGGTATTATAAATAATGATTCTATGAACACAGGAATGCATATATTTTTTTCAAATTAGTGTTTTGTATTTCTTTCTTTTTAAGATTTATTTTATTGTTTTTGACAGAAAGACAAAGACAGAGACAGAGAGAAGGGGGAGGGCCCAGAGCAGTCTCCATAGTTGTATGTCATCAGTTTTTGACATGGTTTCATTCCACACAGGTGGGCAGAGGGCCCACAGGGCAGGAACTGGGCTGAGGGCTTCCCACATGGGAGGCACGGCCCCACAGCCAGGGGTCAAACCAGGGCCCTCCCACATGGGAAGCTCTGGTGAGAACTGAATTGGGGGCACACCCCAATTCAGGATATGGGTGTGCACACCCTGGGGCCAGGATTTGATCCTCAATCCCAGGGGCTGCAAATCAGGTGCTTAACCCACTAAGCCATCCCGGCTTCCCTTGTATTTCTTCCTATAAATACCCAGAGGTCCCTTACACTATCCTCATTTTTTTTTAATTCTTTTTTCTTTTTGCTGTTCTGATTAGGTGTTTTCTGCTAAACACCTGCTACCTTGTACTCCAGATTGCTGATTCAATCCTCTGTTCCATCTAACCTGCTGTTAATTTCCTCTAATCTATACTTTATTTCAGTTATTGTATCCTTTATTTCTGACTATCTTTTTATGGTTTCTATCTCTTTAGTGAAGTCCTCACTGAGTTCATCTATTCTTCTCCTAAATTCATTGAACATACTTGTAACCAGTGTTTTGAACTCTCTATCTAGGAGATTATTTCTCTCTGTGTTGTTTAGCTCTTTTTGTGAAGTTTTGTCCTGTTCTTTCATTTGAGATATATTTCTTTGTCTCATTTTGGCTGACTTCTGATGTTTGTTTCTATGTATTAGGAATATCTGCTATTTCCCAGTTTGGGCAGGATGCCCTTATGTAGTAGATGTCCTGTGAGGCCCAGTGGTGTAATCTCCTTGGTTACTTGAGCCAGGTGCTCCAGGGGTGTCCCTTGTGTGTTCCCTCTGTTGTAGTTGAATCTTGATTGCTGTTTTCATGTCAGTGGGTGATATTGATCCTCAGGCTGACAGGCTATGAAAGCTGGCCATGATTACAGCAGACAAGCTGTTGAGCGAGGGCTGAACCCACAGAGCAGAGGTCACCTCAGTGGGGCTCTGGTGCCAGTCAAGTCTGCTCTTTGGGTGTGTCATTTGTAGAGCTGATTGGGTGGTGCTCTAGTGTGGTCTGAAGTGAGCCACCAGATGTGTTGATTCTGGAGACTCTTGGGAGGGCCCTCGGTGCAGACAAAGTTCAGCCACCATTTCTGCCTGGCTTGGGGCTATCTGGTGGAAGCTATAAAGTGACCTGTGGTTGGTTGCCACTTATGCTGGGCTTAGCAGTGCTTGGGAGAGGTTATGCTGAGAACAGAGGCTGCTTGCCATTTGTACCTGGCTTGGAATATTTTGGTGGGTACCAGAATGTGAGCTGAGGCCAGCCTTCACTTCTGCCAGGCTCATGGCTCCTTAGATGTAGCTACATTCCAAGCCAACACTGGCTACAGCTTATGCCAGTCTTGGGGCCATCTGATGGGAGTTATAATGCAAATTGACACTGGTCACCACTTGTGCTTGGCTTGGGGTTGCTTAGCAAGAGGTTGAGGGCATGCCAAGGCCAGATGCTGCTTATTTGGGGTTTGTGGACTTTTGAGAGATTTTAGGAAAGTCTGTAACACAAGTTGAGTCTGGCCGCTTGTATGGAAAATCACTGGAAGCAGCTTGGACCAGGTGCACAAGTTGGGTAAGGTGGGGTCTCAGGGAGTCACCAGGATGTGAAAACAGTGTTAGCCAAGTCAAAGGAGAGCTCAGATTTTATGCCTGCCTGCACCATTCAGTTGAATGGAGTGAAGGTTCAACAAAGAAACAATGGCACCTGACAGCATTTCCATTCTGGAGAGAGCTGACCTGATACCTGCCTGTCCAGCCCTTGCAACTCCCCTATGTCAACTCTCCTGACACTTTCAAGCCGTTACCCCTGTGCTGTAGCTTTAAGTGAGTGAGGAAGTCCTTGTGTGGGCCCCTCTAGAAAAACTCCTGATAAAGCAACCCTCTGTCTCATTCAGATGCAATTCTCACTGGTCTTCACAGACAGGTATTATGGGGATTCTTCTTCCCAGCAATGGTGCCCAGGCTGGGGAGCCAGGTATCGGGCTAGGACCCCCTCATTCTTTGGGGGCAACCTCTGCAGCTGAGCGATCCCTTCCGATTCTTATTCACCACACTGCATGTGTGGGACCTGCTGAATCCAAGTCTCCACTCCTACCAGTCTCATGACTTCTTCTTTATATCCTTAGTTACAGAACTTCTGTTCAGCTAGTCTTCAGGTGGTTCTAAATGATGGTTGCTCTATAACTTAGGTGTAATTTTGATGAGGCTGTGGAGGAGGCAAGCATAGCTTTTATCTACTCTGCTATCTTGACCAGAGCTCTATACTATCTTTTGTAGCAGGCTGATTCTAAAATCTATATGAAATGGCAAAGGGACTAGAAGAGCCAAAATCATCTGGGAAAAAGAACAAAACTGGAGGACTCACACTACCTTGTTTCAAGAGTTACTATAAAGCTACATAAAGTTACATATACCGGTAACAAAGACAATATGGTATTACTGATGCATGGATAGGCAAACTATGGCAGATGGGCCAAATCCAGCTCACTACTGCATTTTCTGCAGCCTGCAAACAAACAATGGTTTTGAGAACTTTTAATGGCTGGAAGAACTGCCCTCAACCACTATTACTGAACACTGAATAGCCTTTGAAGTTAACTTTTGCAGTACTTATATGTGAAACTGATACTATGGTACAGTCATTTTGATGACAATCAACATTTGAGTCACAAATAATGGCAAGCTGCTTTAAGCAATAACATGCTATCAAAGGCTAAAATAAAAGTGAGGGAAGCCGGGATGGCTCAGTGGGTTAAGTGCTTGCTTTGCAGCCCCAGGGACCGAGGATCAAATCCTGGTTCCGGCCCGTGCAGACCCACATGCTAAACTGGGGAGTGCCCCCAGTTTGTCCTCACCAAGGTGAGACCCGGCCCAGTTCCTGCCCTGTGCAGCTCCATGCCCACCTGTGGAATGAAACTATGTGGGAAAACCGATGATGTGCAACTATGGAGACTGCTGTGGACCCTCCCCCTTCTCTCAGTCTCTGTCTCTGTATCTCTCTCTCTCTCTCTCTGTCAAAAACAATAAAAATGGGAAGCCGGGATGGCTCAGTGGGTTGAGTGCTCACTTTGCAGCGCCGGGGACCAAGGATCGAGTCCCAGCCCCGGCCCGTGCGGACCCATATGCTGAACTGGGGAGTACTCCCAGTTCAGTTCTCTCTCTGTCTCTGTATCTCTCTCTCTTTCTCTGTCAAAAACAATAAAGAATAAAAAAATAAAATTTAAAAAAAGACAATAAAAATAAATCTTTAAAAAAAGTTTATCTTAAAAAAAAAGTGAAATTTCTATTCTTGCACAGATTTGTAGCAGATATACCTTCCAAATTCAAATGATAATTCCAGCAGCATTTTTTCAGACCTTGACGTAAGTACAATGAAAATTTTCATATTTCAAAATCCATTTAACTGTGCAATTGAGAAGTTTCAACATAATCTTCAATTAGATATGATTAATCTATAATGTAATGAATGACTTGTTAAAAGGTAACTATCAAGAGACAAATCTAATAGAATTCTATCAATGCTTTGCAAGTCATAAATTTGCTCAATCAATATCACATATTCATGGTGAAATACACAAAATCTCATTATAGATCAGCATTATCAGTTGAATATTTACAATCAATTTTGATAGTAGAAATACTGTCTTTGAACCCTAGCTAAGCAATATGTTAGTTATCTCATTAAAAAACCCTCTATTTTCCTCATTAGTATTACAAAACATTGTGTTCAATTATTACTATTATATTGAATTTCACTAATAAAAATTTTGTGGGGGGAAGCTGGGATGGATTAGCAGGTTAAGCACTCGCTTAGCAGGTTAAGCACTTGCTTTGCAGCCCCGGAGCCCAAGTATTCGAATCCCGGCACCAGCCCAGGTGGACCCATGTGCTGAGCTGGGGTGTGCCCCCAGTTTAGTTCTTGCCGGGACCTATATGGGAGGCTCCTGGCCCAGTTCCTGCCCTGCACAGCCCTGCGTCCACCTGTATGGAACAAAACCATGTGGAAAACTGATGATGTACAACTATGGAGACTGGCCTGGGCCCTCCCCCTTCTCTCTGTCTCTCTCTGTCTCTGTCAAAACAATAAAGTAAATCTTTAAAAAATATATTTTTCTCTGCAGAAGACTATTAATATAATAAAAAGACAAGCCACAAATTGGAATATTTGCAAATGCTTATCTGACAAAGGAATTGCATCCAGATACATAAAACTCTCAAAACTCAACAATAAGAAAACAACCCAGGGAAGTCGGGATGGCTCAGTGGGTTAAGCGCTCACTTTGCAGCCTTGGGGACCAAGGATCGAATCCTGGCCCCGGCCTGAGTGAACCCATATGCTGAGCTGGGGAGTGTCCCCAGTTCGGTTCTCACCAGAGTGAGACCCCAGCCCAGTTCCTGCCCTGTGCAGCCCCGCCCACCTGTGGAATGAAACTATGTGGAAAAACCAATAATGTGCAACTATGGGGACTGTTCTGGGCCCTCCCCCTTTTCTCTGTCTCTGTTTAGCTATATTTCTCTGTCTAAAACAATAAAAATAAATCTTGAAAACAACCCAATTATTTTTAAAGATTTATTTTATTGTTTGAGAGGAGACAGAGAAAGAGAGAGAGAAGGGAGGAGGGTCTAGAGCAGTCTCCATAGTTGTACATCATTAGTTGTGACATAGTTTCATTCCACATAGGTGGATGTGGGGCCATGCCGAGAGGGGAGGGGACTGAACTGGGGGCCTCCTGCATGGGAGGTGAGAACCTTCACCACCATCCCAGGGATTGCCAGTTACATCACAGTTCAGCATATGGGGTTTGCACAGTCTGGGGCAGGATTCAATCTCGATCCCCAGACCTGTGGTTGCAAGGCAAACACTCAACTTGCTGAGCTATCCCAGCATCCCAAACCAACCCAACTTTTCAATGGGAAAAAAAAATTGAAGATACTTCAGCAAAAAGGATATACAATTGGCAAATAAGACCATGAAAAGATGCTCATCAGTCATTAGAGAAATGCAAATGTAAACCACAATGTAATACTACTACATAGCTACTAGAATGGCTAAAATTAAAAAATATATATTGGCAAAGACACACACTCAACTAGAACTATTATATATTGCCAGTAACAACGCAAAATGGTACAACAATTTGGGAAAATATTTTGGCAGTTTCTTATAAGCTAAACATATGAGTATATGTTAGCCAACTATTGTAATGACTAAGTTTATTGACTTTTGTAAAACCATAAGATTTGTTTTTGAGTGTCACCATCCACTTTAGCTTTTGCCATCAATCTTGAGAAATGTCTGAGCCACGATAACTCCAAGGAGTATAACATGTCATTTCTCAGCATATACGGTAAGTTCTGACAAGTAAGTTCATGAACTTGCCACCATGTGCTTACATTGGCAGCACTGTACAAACAAGTCGGTAAAGTTTCATAACCTTGGTATATCAGTGTCTCACAGCTGTGTTTGTGTTGACATGTAGCAGTGTCTTGCTAAGTAGCACTCATTATTGTTGTTGCCTGTTCTTATGTGCTGTCATGAGAATGTCAGAGCATGAATTAGAGTAAAAAACAAACATTAAATTTCCTTTTAAACTTGGCAAGAGTGGAAGTGAAATCAGAGACATGTTAGTCCAAGTTGATGGGGATAATACTATAGAGAAAACAACTGTGTAGAAATTGATTAAACATTTTTCTGAAGGAAGAGAAAGTGTCACTGATGAAAAGAAGTCAGGGTGGCCAGTAATGAGCATAACTGATGAAAACATTGCAAAAATTCATCGAATTGTGCATCAAAATTGTCAACTGACTATGAGAAGCATAGCATACCAAGTAAACATCCATAGAGAAACAATTAGGAAAATTTTAACTGAAAATCTTGGCATAAAAAAGGTATGTGCAAAAATTGTCCCAAAGGAGCTCACCAATGAACAGAAGCAAAGGAGGGAGTCAAAGTTTGCCAAGAACTTTTGGAGAGGCAAGATGATATTTTGGGGCCTGTTATTACTGGTAATGAAATATGGGTGTACCAATACAACCCTGAAATAAAGTTTCAAAATGTACAATGGAAGTCAGCCAATTCTCCATGACCAAAAAAGTTCTGTCAGCCCAAATCAAGAGTCAAAACGATTTTGCAAACCTTTTCTGATATCAGAGGGATTGTTCATTATAAATTTGTACCAACTGGACAGTAAACCAAATTGACTGTTTGGAAGTACTGAAAGATTGTGTGAAGAAGTTAGACAAAAATGATATGAACTTTTTGATAACAACTGATGCCTCTTGCATCATGACAATGCACCAACTCACATAGCACTGTCTGTGAGTTTTTAGCCAATCAACAAATCACTGTATTGGAACACCCTCCATACTCACCTGATCTGGCCCGTAGTGACTTTTCTTTACCCAAAGATAAAGGAAATATTACAAGGAAGACATTTTTATGACATTTAGGACATCAAGGGTAATATGACAACCATTGGCTCTGATGACCATTCCAGAAAATAAGTTCCAAAATTGCTTTGAAGGGTGAACTAGGTGCTGGCATAGATGCATAGCTTCCCAAGGGGAGTATTCAAAGGTGACCATAGTGATATTCAGCAATTAATATGTAGCACTTTTTCTAGGATGAGTTCGCAAACTTAATTGTCAGAACTTGTATGTTCATGCTATATGAATGTGAGTAACTTACATGCCGGGCCCAGGAACCTGAACATCTGGGTTCTAGTCTCAGCTCTACTATGTGACTTTGAACAAATTATAATCTCATATGTAGACCTCCGTGTGGAGGGTAAAGACTAGAGAGAGCTAGCATCTAGGTTTGGCTTGTTTTTTCATTACTAGCCCTTGAGAAGAAATCTGATGCATTTTTCAATGATTGCTGAGGAACATTAAAAGGGTCCCACTGTGGGTCGTCTTTGCTTCTGAACAGGAGTCTAGAGCCTGGACTCTTTGTATATAACATTCTTTCTTTGCCAGTGACCTTCACACCCTCCCAGTTAATGGTTATGATAATTACTAATAATTAGAATAGCAGGCACCCTGACATGATTAAGAACAAAGATATAAAATCAGTACTCTTTGTAACTGTCTTGATCTGTGTGGTCATTCATCTTCTAGTACCCCCACCCTGACCTTCCATCTAGGGAAAATTCTGAGTCAACTAGCTCTGTTTCTGGATTTGATTATACAGAACTGGGATCAGGTTTAGGAAGGGCTGGGGGGAAAATGCAAGGTGTAGCTATCAAATTTGGAAATGGCAAGAATTGGTTCTTGAAAGAAAAAAAAGTTAAGTGAGGAAGAGGCACAGAGAACAGGAGGACTAGTCAGCCAGTTTCAGAGTTTTCTGGTAGACGCTTTCGTTGGGAGGAAGGAGTGCAGTCTATGAGGAATGATGGGGAGAAGTTTTTAAGATGTTTGCAAAACCATAATCCACTACTCTACCCATCCAGTAATTGCATTCAATTGTTTTTTCTGTATAGTCATTATAAAGACCAAGCTATGTAAGTCTCTAGTTATACTCACATTATAATACCATTTATTTGGCATTGATGTGCCAGGCATTGTAATAAGCACTTAGGCATTTCCTCACTTGACCATTAAAAGAAATCTTTGAGTTTGGTATTATTACTATCATCATTGTTTTAATTTTAGAGACAGGAAATTGAGGTTCACAAAGATAAAATGATATGCCTACTAGTTAATGGGTCAGTTTAAGATTTAAAACCAGGTCTTTGTGACTTTTTTATTTGACAAATATTTACCAAGTGCCTCCTCTGTGCCAGGCATTCTAGCACCCTGTGATGTAGCCATGAACTAGACAAAATCCCTTTCCTCATGTAAACTAACTTTTTGTGAGGGTGACAGAAGGAAGAAATACAAACAAATAATGCCACTTCAGAGAGTAAAAGGTGTATGAAGAAAATCAAATGGGGCACTGAGACGCTCAATCACTATAAGAAGTCTTCTGGTAGGAGAATTAAACCTGATGTGGGTCATTACTTTAAGGTTCAATCAGTCGCATCTTGATTCCAGAGGCGTTCTGGCAGCAGAAGGAACTGGGCTGGTTAGCAGGCAGTGCCCCAGGTGTAGGCCTGCCCACTGCTGCCCAGCACCACTGCCAGGAACTGCCAGAGGCTGGGCAGGGACAGTAGAGTGGCCGACCCACAGATGTGCCTCAGGCCTTTGGAGGATCCTCAGAGTGGTCAATTCACTGGGGCACCGAAGACCTGGGCACTCTCAGAGACCCCAGTGGGCCAGGCATCGGTGACTGTTGGCCCTGCGTGGTCCACACTCCAGCCCAAGTCACCCTCACTTAGCCCCACCCCTGCCACCAGACTCTCTTGCCTCAGGTGACTCCAGCCAGACCCCGGAAGACTCTCAGCACCCACGTAATCTTGACCCTGCCCCGTGATCCGCCTGCACTGGTGATTCTTGCCTGACCTCAGAACCCTCCTGTCCAAGATCACTGCACTCTGACTCACGACCCTTCTGCCACAGGTGATTCCTGTCCCTGGAACCTTTCGGTCCCAGGGGACCCCAACTCGATTTTGCTACCCTCCTCTCCAAGGTGACCAACCCGACCCATGACCATCCTGCCCTAGAAGGCCCAAATTCAGCTTTGGGTCCCTCCCCGCCCAAGGTAACCCCACCTTGGCCTTGGAACCCTCTGGTTGGAGGTGGCCCCCATCCGATATCCGGATTCCCAGGCGTCCCCACCTTTTTGAACTGCGCCCCTTGATCCTGGCCACACCCAGGGATACCCAGCCTTCCTGCCCACCCCTACAGCCACTTTCTAGGGAATTCTTCGCCTTCCTAGACTAGAGCCTCGCCCAGGCATCCATCAGCGCCAGGATGCACTGGTTCCCCGACACAAGAGACGACCTGCCCACGAAGGGCGAGGCCGAGCGAGGGGCCCACACCCCGAGCTCAACAAAAGACTGCTGAAGGGAAAATGGAAGGAGGCCAACTTCAGCGCCTTTAGCAGCGTCAGTAGACAAATCGATCTCTCATGGTGCAAACCCTCCCTCGCGTGCCCCCTGGCGGCCTTAGCCCGGCGCGTGTGGCACTGCGCAGGCGCGAACGGGGTGGGGCGTTTCGGGGTGGGCGGGTACCCGCAGGGGCTGCCCACTGCGCACGCGCAAGCCGGCCGGCGCGCCCCCTGGAGGAACCCGAGAGGCCAGGTCTGTGTTCCTGTCGCGGGCCGCAGGCACCCCTCCCCACAGTGGCCGGCTATCAGCTGTTAGCACCTGCCGCCGCCGCGAGGCCCGGCTAGAGCCAAGGGCCAAGGGAGGGGAGCCCGCGAGAGGGAAGCGCGCCGGCCGCAGCTGTCCTGGCGCCGAAAGTCGGTGAGTGCCGCCGGGATCCGCGTCGCGGGCGCGCGCTCACTCGCTCACGGGCCACCGGCGCGGATCCTCATCCCTGCTCGGGCCACTCCCAGCCCCAGCCAACCTGCCCAGGACCCCTGCGGCCTTACCCCGCCCCCACCCTGCCCGTGCCTTCCTGCACCTTCCCAGCAGGTGCATCACCCCTCAGTGCCAGGGTGCCCAGATCACGCTTCCCCTTGCGCCCGAGCCTCTGGGCGTGTCCCCATCCCCGCAGGCAGGTCGTTTACGCCTGCTGTCTCGGAGAAACTTAAACCTTCCAGGAGATAGAGTCGCTGCGGAATTCTCTGAGCCGAGCCGATGTAAGACCCGTCGGCATTCACCCGGCAGGCACTATGCGCACCTGCCTGCTAGAACCATGCTGCGTCCCAGGCTGTGGAGCCGAGGCTGCCGAGGATGTTGCTGGCTCATTTCCCGGTGCAGAGATTCCCAGTGTGGGTGGGAATATTTCCCCATACCGGAATCCACCTTGCTCCCAACCCTCAGTCCCCGAACAGGGGTTCAGTGGAGGTCCACGGGTCCCCGATTAGTGGTGGGATTTGTGTAAGAGACAAGACAGAAGAGAACTCCAGGTCTAGGCGGAGGAGCCTGCAACAACCTTAAGTACCTCTGGTGTCCATGGTCAGTCTGGATTTGGTATGAATTTGTGTTTACATGGGTATCTGCTCTACACAGTAGGCTATAAGCTGCGTGAGGGCAGGGCCTGTCTCCTGCAGGAGGGCTTAGGGTTGGAGTATATTTGGTGCATGTTTGGTGCATGAATGACGCCCCCTCCTCACTTCTTTGGACATCGTTTAATTAAAGCCATTGACTTATAGAATTGTTTGCCCCTTTGCCTCTTGAACTGTGAACTACCTGGAGGCAAGGACTGAATTTTGTCCTGGCTTGTATTCACAGTACACAGCCAGCACCTGGCACATGAATGGCACTCAAGAAATGCTTGATGAATGAGTTGCTGAGACCCTTTAAGGGAGTAGAGACCTAGGCAAGGTGCATGCTCTTTTCTTCTGAGCAGCTGTATCATTTGATTCTATACATTTTCATGCTGCCTTTTGTAAACTTGAAAAGTGGAAGGCTGTTTTCCTTTAGAAAGTTTGCACCATGGGAAATCTAAGAGAAAGGGAAATAGCTCTGAGAGTCTTCCCTACCCCCTTTTTTAACTTCTTAGAGATTTTTTTTTTTTTAACATTTGTTTATTATATCTGACAAACAGGATGGCATCATTTCCTCTCTAAGGTGATCTGCCACCATTCTGACATGAGAGGCTTTGGAACAAGAGAGAGTAGCTCAAGTTGTTTTTAAAAAGACACTAACTTTCCACAGTTGCATGTGCCAGGCAGTTTCATGGGAACCTGTTTTGACTTAGTCTC
>PVKE010016713.1:0-31666 GCA_004027555.1 Craseonycteris thonglongyai | reverse complement strand
CAGTGCATAGTTATTTCTATTTTACTTTTTGACAGATAGAGAGAGAGACAGAGACAGAGACAGCTAGAGAACCGAACTGTGGGAACTCCCCAGTTCAGCATGTGGGTCCTGCCTGGGCCGGAGCCGGGATTCGATCCTCGGTCCTCATGGCCTCAAAGCGAGCGCTCAACCCGCTGAGCCGTCCCGGCTTTTCCCGACAATGAGCAAATTTAACAAAGTTTTCGGGGGAAAAAAAAATCTGTTCTACCACTAGAACAAAAACCATTGTGAAAACAAAAGAATCATCCGTGAAAACAAAACAAACAACAGAAAACAAAACATAAAAAAAAAAAAAGTGGGGGGAATAACATGTAACTGAGGAAATCAGCTACTCTGTAATATAAACAAAAAAGGATTGTTCAAAGTTGGTGATGTGTAGATTGTTAGGAAATGCCAGAGAAGCCATCCCCGAAGGGCCCAATCACAACCCCCTTCCATTCACAGGGGAAAGGGAGGGAACTGAAGCAGATTTAACAGGCAGTCAGCAACTGGAGGTCTTCACCTTTATCTCCTTGAAGAAGGAAGCAGTTTCACCCTCGATAATTGGCTGCAGCAAAGGGCTTCTCCGCTTGCTGGAGGGGGAACCCTGTGACAGGTGTCAACAAGTAGGTTACATTGCGAACCCCTTCCCGGTTCCCATCAGCTCTCTGCCTCACCGATATTTATTAAGGTTACTGCCTTTTAATGATATACTCGAATCCCTCCCGACAAAAATTTCCAGGAAAATCAGAAACAACCAAAGTTCATTTCCAAGTTGCTGTTTCACTTCAGAGAGCCCCGCCGCTGGACGATGGAGCTCACATGAGAGCAAGGACAGCACCTGGGCATGTTAACCCAATACGCAGAAAAACCAGAGGAGAAACACCTGCCACCCCCCCTGCCTTCCACCCCAGCCACAGTCACTACAAGAACGTTCGAGTTGTAATAAGCTTTCACTGGAACTTAAGCTTGTCAAGTTATACAAAGGTTATCTGACTTTCCTGTTGTCCATTCACCTATTTAGGGCCACCAAGGGTTCCTAACTGAAGAATGGAAACCATTCCTTAGATTCAATCATTTAATTGGTTAGTTTACTTATTTTGCAGGAAATTTCTAGAAAAGTAGCTTTCATCAAAACACCCTGCTTGAGCTCTCTGGCCCCTCCCTCATTCATATGAACAAGTACACTGTTAAAAGGACTATAAAGACCATAGCTTAGGCCTAGAAATGAACAAGGACATTTAAAGCAGGAATAGATGTGCAGCAGCTACGATGGATATGCATTTCAGCAACATCAGCAAGGATGTGTCTGCTTCCTAAAAAACCTAAAGGCCAGCAGAGGAAGCCCCCAGAGGAAGCCCCCAGAGGCAACCCAGTCCCCAGGGGATGGACAGGGCATTCACACTGCACTCAGAGCAGGGGGTGGAAAAGCTGAGACGGGGGAGGTGGTGGGGGGCAAGCTGGCCAGTGCCTGAAAGGCTCTCCCAACGCTGAGAGCAAGCTGCTGCTCCCTGCTCTGAACAAAATCAGAACTCAAGAGGCCAAAAGTGGCTAAGTCCAAGGATGGTGGCCACAGACAGCACCTTCACAGTCATAGGCCTCCCTTTTCTTCCACCTTGCACTTCTCTACTTCTCCCCAAAAGAGGAGGCTCTCTCTCCTAAGTTTCTTCGAGGATTTTCCCCAGAATATGGTTCCGGAGGGGCTCATCCCCTCTTGGGGTGGTGGTGGAGGGGGAAGACTATTAACAGAGGGCCCTTCGGACCAGAGAGGCACTCTTTGGAGTGGAGAGGCCTGGAGGAAGCACAGCCCTGTCCCCTTGGGGCTCTGTCACTGAGGAAAGGGTCAGGGAGTTGGCCCAGCACATACATGTCAGTTGCAGGAATATGGCCAAAGCACGACTCCCCCCACCCCGAAAAAAAGCTTCAGATTTGCTCATTTTTGACAAATGTTGACTCAGAAGTCTTTGATCAATTTCTTTATTCCTTGAGCTTATGGGCCATAGATATTAATGGTAGGTTCAAGTATTAAAGACTATCTTTAATGAGAAAGCAGGTTAGGGCCGATTCAAACAGGTAACCAAGTACAGAGAAGTGGTGAACTCACAATGATGGGTATGGTGTTGGCTCGGGACAGGATCTGCTTGACCAGCCGGTACCGGTCATATAGCGGCTTCATGACCTGACGCTCATTCTTGGCTACCTGAAAAGCAAGAGCAAGAGCATGAGACGCCTGTTCCTGGTGGTCAGGCCACCACTTGTCCCAGCATGCTCTGGGCTTGGAGAAAGTACTGAGGATTCAACTGAAGTCTCATCATTCTCACAAATTTGACAGAAACCAATTTCCTTTCTAATTCTTTGTTCAAACATCAAATTTTCTAGTTGGAATAGAAGAAGATAATTGGCTTAATTCTTTGGTTTATGACACTGATATTTAGATTTTCTATGAATTGCTCATGTTTTAAAACTCATGACCCTTAAGAACTAATCTCTGGTAAATAATCTGATAAAATTTGGTTTTTGACTAGGGAGAGTTGAAACTCATCATGACTCCACCAAAATTATCACTGGCATTTGATAAAAGGATCTAAACACCAAAAATATCATTATCAAAGACCTCTCAGTCTGATGTGTGGAAAGAATACTACTTGAATTACACTGGAATTTTTTCATCATATATATCTGAAGCCAAAGGCTTGGTGGTACTAAAAGTTAATACAGCTTTTACCCATTATAGATCCATGTCACATACAATTGTCAGTGCTGGGTTTGTGAATAGAGCCAAAAGCTAACCAATAATTAGATAAACAAAGCAGGTCTGTGGTTGAACTGTCAAAAAGGGCCAGCTAATGTTAAGTGGACCCCGGGAAAACTGTTGGGGAGCTGACACTTTGATTCTTGAGTCATCAGCTCCCTGGGATTCTGCCACTAACCAAGAATGGGACTTTGAATGAATCCCATGAAGTTCTCTGAGCCTCAGTTTCCCGATTAGCAAACGGCAGAATTCATATTAGAAAACCTTTATGATCCATAATTGCTTGACAATGACTTTAGGCCAAGCAGATAGTGTATTATCTTTTCAACATGCTTTCCCTCCTCTTGCCTCAAATCTTTAGTTTTCTTTTAAGTGGCAGCTCTGAATGACTTTCTAATGTGTGGAAATAGGATTATGACTCAGATGTATTTTGGCACTCAAATCAAGACAATATAAAAAAATCTAGATATAGAGATCTAATGGGTGAAGGCAGCACCTGCCACTCTATCTTTATTTTTGACTAAAATAAATCTTCCTCTACTGATCATTTACTAACTTATCTGGTTGGTCTGCAAGTCTCAGGTAATATCTCCAGGAACAAAGGGAACACTAGCCAATAGTTATCCATATTTAAATAGTTGCAAGCCTTGGACAGAAGTCACAAAGGCTTGACTAGATGATACACACATTTGCTTGCTTTATCTTCTGTGATAGTTTTTGTCTTAGCCTGAAACAGAAGGTCCTTAAGAGAATATCAAATTGGTTGCTGTTACCTGGACGTGCCACAAAGGTGGAAGTTAAAATGATTGATGTTTTACTATGAGGATAAAAATAAAATTTGAACCATGGAAATTAGTGTTACAAGAGTCTTGGTTTTGTTCTTTCGTTTTTTGAGCCTTTTTTTTTCTTTTTTTTTTTTTAGATGAGAAAACTAAGCACTGGAGAGGGTAGTGATTTGCCCAAGGCAAAAGATCTGGGACAAAAATCCAAGGTTACTGCCTCCCTTTCCCATTTCTTTGCCATTTACAAATCAGTAAAACAGAAAGTGAAGTAGGATCTTAACAGGATCACCATATAGCATTACCCTCTGATAGGGTTTGACCCTGTCTTCTTAATATAAAGAATTCTGCCTCTCAAGCTGCCTATATTGAGTTGACAAAGACCTCTGGTTCTGAACATTAGCATGGAAGCATCACTTTGTGAAAGATCATGCCATAGACAGACAAGAAACTACACTGCCTCAAAATCTTAGCAAAACAAAAAGTGGCCTGAATTTGTGTGTGTGTGGTAATCTCTGAGTCATAAACAACAAGCAAAAGACAAATGAAATGGATTCTTAGAACTGTTGCATTCTCGGCCCACTGATTTGGAAAATGGCAACTCTTTCTTCTTCATTAGTAGGTAAAAATAGTAGTTTGACTGTGCAAAGAGCAGATAACACCAAACAGTAGATAAACAAAGGAGAGTATTTATAATATGGTTTTAGAATTTGCATTTAAATTTGAACATGGTATGTTTAGTGTCATGTTAGTTCCCAAGGTTTTAAAACACAAGATTAAAATATATTGATGATAGGGTTGTTGGGATAGCTCAGTGGTTGAGTGCTTGCCTCACAATTGCAACATCCAGGGTGCAATTACTGGCCCCGCCCCGCCTGTGAAAATCCATATGCTACACACATGGCTTGGCAGCAAAGGTTCTCACTTCCCATGCGGGAGGCCCCTGATTCAGTTCCCGCCCCATGTGGCACCACATCCACCTGTGTGGAATAAAACTATGTCACAAGTAATGATGTTCAACTATGGAGACTGCTCTGGGCCCTTCCTCTCTCCTCTCCTCCCCTCCTCTCTCCTTCCCCTTCTCTCTCTCTGCCTCCCTCCTTCCCTCCCTCCCCTTCTCTCAAAAACAGTAAACCTTAAAAAATATAGGGGAAGCCGGGATGGCTCAGTGGGTTAGGCGCTCACTTTGCAGCCTCAGGGACCAAGGATCGAATCCTAGCCCTGGACTGTGCAGACCCATATGCTGAACTGGGGAGTGCCCCCAGTTCGGTTCTCACCGGGGTGAGACCCCAGCCCAGTTCCTGCCCTGTGCAGCCCCGCCCACCTGTGGAATGAAACTATGTGGAAAAACTAATGATGTGCAACTGTGGAGACTATTCTGGGCTCTCCCCCTTCTCTCTGTCTCTGATTGTATCTCTCTCTCTCTGTCAAAAATAATAAATAAATCTTAAAAAAAAAAAAATATATATATATATATAGTCATGAGGAAGAGACTAAGAAGAACCCAGAAGCTGAGCAAGTGACCCTGTTCTCTCCCCACTACATTGTCATCAAATGTTCTATGAGGAAGGCAATCCAGGATGCGTCAGCTGTGTGCTGTTTCTCTCGGTAACAGTCTTCTGATGAGATCCTTAAATGTTGAAATGGACACACTTTAATAGTAATTAGTAGGGAATATGTTCCAGTGTGTAAATGAGTGTGATTTTGTTTTTCATATGTGTCAGTCTGTCTGTAGAGTGCACAGTAAAAGCAAAGAGCCTTCTTAAAAAATGTACAGAAGTGGCAGATAATTGTTTGGGCCTGTGATTTGGACAGTTTGCGTCTTTTTAAATTAGAATCTGTAGACTCAGCAAAACCCCATGAGCTCTGAGTGCCTGCTTGTTTAAAAAACCTGGGGTTTGGGATGACAGTTTAACTCTGGAAGTACATGCATTTTTCTTTTAAGGAGAGTGTTGCCAGAATGATATTTACAGTCCAGGGTCCATGGCAACACCACAGATCTGAGAACAAAAAATTCACTCTTTGATTTTTCAGACTGGCCAGATATCAAATGGACTCTGCTCTTCCCGAGGAGGATGGAGCATCATGTTCCAGAGAGAGGCACAGTCTGACCTGGAACCAGGAGTAAATTATACTCCAACTTCCCAGAGCATCTGTTCCCTGCCCCATTAGATGCTAGAAATCCTACCCCAAAAGGTCTTCCTGCATCAGAAATAATGACGAAAGGGCAATGGTAAGGCAGGGCCAAGAACTAATATTTCATATTCCTAATTATAAGAATGCTAAAAATGTGCGTTCTTTCCTCTGATTCAATCACTTAAAAGAAGAAGGCTGCAGAGAGCAGAACATATAATTATGACACAAGTGAAAATGATCATTTATGGTGCAATTCCCTCCTCCCCCACCAAAGCTAGTCTGCCCCACTCCCTCAGTGCCAGACAGCCTACAGGTTAAGTGTGTCTGTAATGTCATTTAGTCTCCATGACAACCTATAGCAGACATCTATACAGACAAAGCCCTGATGCTCTGAGGTTACCTACAAAGCCCAAAGTCACAGAGCTAGTCTCAGAGGGGCTGGGTGTCTGAATCTAGGTTGCCTCAGTCCACGCAGAATGAGAGAACCTGTACTCAGCTCAGAGCAACACAAACCACAGCCCATAACCCCCTGAGAGGGCAGTAAGGTTAAGACTAGAACGCAGCTCAGAGATCTCGGGGCCTCAGGCAATGAAGCTTTTAAAGGTGTCTACCAATGTCATAATGAGAATCCATATAACGAAAAAAGGAAAAAGACACAAGTCCCACCTCTTTCACCTAAGATTCTCTGGCAGCCATCAGGTAAAGGCTCTGAGCCTAATGTGAGGAAGGCGCTTCTCTGTTAGAAGTCTAGTCCCTAAAAGTTCTGACTACTCCAGGAGAGAACAAAGTTTCACAGTACATGTGAGCTCCAGTGCATTTACTATTTGGTTCAATGCCTTTAAAAAATCGCCAAAATAAAAAAACTTGGCTTGAAAAAAAACCAAAAAAAAAACCTGGCTTGAAACATGACCATTATCCCAAAACACCAGTATTTTTCCACTGCAGGGACAGGCCAACGAAATCAATCATCATCAGACCCAGCTTCTTTTTAAAGTTTAAACCTGATAAACTCAGGACCAAAATACCATGGAAAACGCATTCTAAAGATAGTTTCTGTGACATATACGGTCAGGTCTTATACTTGCTGAGGATTAGGTTCACAAAACCCAGAATCCCTTCCCTCATACACCTTAGAGTTTTGTGCATTGTTCTGGAAGCTTCTCTATTTACAAGAGCCTATTTTAGATGAAAATATTATCTCCATTATATAGCTATGTCTGAAACTGGAAATGAGACCCAGGCTTTTTGGCTATAAGAAAATTCTATTGTGGGGGAAGCCGGGATGGCTCAGTGGGTTGAGCGCTCACTTTGCAGCGCCGAGGACCAGGTATCGAGTCCCGGCCCCAGCCCATGCGGAACCATATGCTGGGCTGGGAGCTCCCCCAGTTCAGTTCTCTCTCTGTCTCTCTCTCTCTCTCTGTCAAAAATAAAAATAAATAAATAAAAGCATAGTAAAGAATGTGCCTATGCATTAGTTTAAAAAAAAAAGAAAAGAAAAGAAAATTCTATTGTGAACATAAATGTCATGCTTCTTTATACCTTGTTCTGAAGAGTTTGTTTTATTGGGTTTGTAACAACATTTCAAACAGGTTACTAGGAATAAGTGACATGAATATCTGATCACAAGTTCCTTAACCTATTTCCCATTTGTCTCAAGAATACTTGCCCAGTGGTGCTTGTGGCTGCAGTATTTACCCCGAGATAATACACAGGTTACAGTCCTAACCTTACCCCCAATTATTTAATACTGATCATCATATACATTCTGTTACATTAGGATTAGAGACCAGTTCTATTTAGAAATATCTCCAAGAACAGTTCTTATATTTTAGTTTCGCATCGAAAACCAGTCAAATTTGCTTTAGCCTCAAAGAGTGTGCTTTTGTAAAATTAAATGAATGTAGCAAACAAGCTGTACTTTTCTGTTTTCTAAATGGGAAAAGGGTTAAGAAGAGAGAGAGAGAGGCCTATCATGCTACTAAGAACATTCAATAAACACTTGCTGATGAAAAGCTGCCTCAAATGCTCCTTGTTATGAAAAGGCACAGCCATATTTTTTTGGATGCCTCACACCTTTGGTTCTGAATGGCAGTTGGTACTTCTCTACAAACACTGGTTGCAACTGTGCTGAAATTCAGAGACTGAATTTTAGAGCAGACCATTCTAACTTAGCACCTTCACCTTATGGATAAGAATGCCTAGAGCCAGTGACAGCTGATGCGGCCAGACCCGGGGACAGGGAAGACACCCCACTCTAGGGCTCTGTGTACCAATTTATACCCTCCTCTACCATTTTCCCCTTAAAACAGGATACCAGTGACTAAATTTTAGTTGCCAATGAATTTTTCTTTGAAACTCAATTAAATTTAGTATCTACTAGGTAGTGAAACTCTTATCTCAGGTTCAGCCTTTAGAAAGCTAGTTCTGGTAAATACACAGTAATCTAAACACAGGGAACCTTGCTTCTAAACTACTGAACACAGAAGATCCATTTCTAAAGCCAGATAGAGAATTTACTCCAGAAAGGAAATTCAGTACTTTCCCATACCGGCCGTCCATGAATGCTTTCATAATACAACAGAGCTTTCTGCAGGGCCACTTTCTCATTAGCAATCTGGTCTTTGGTCATGTCCTGTATAAACACAGAGATAAGAGAAATGAAAGGGGGAAGGTGGATAATATTTGTGAACATTTCAACTTCTTTTTTTAGTTCCACAAACTTCCTAAAGGTTAAAAAGAATACTTCCTGAGCTTACTCAGGAATTAGCTATTCCCGACCTCTTGCTAGAAATATGGAGAACACAGCAGAATCATCAACTACTTGCATCTCCCTTGTGGCAGCCAAAGTGCGCTGAATACTGACTGAGGTAAGCAAGGCTGCAAGGCACATGGAGCTTAGCTTAATGGCCCAGGCAATGACTACAGTTAAAGTTACACTGTCCCAAAGTTTTGTCTACAAACCTTTTACCTCAGAGAGTCCCCAAACCATGAATTAACCTAATTTATCCTGCAATTGGTGCAACAGAATTATCTGCTTTCAATTTGTAGTCAAAGGCCAAAGTACCTACAATCAAAACACTCTGCATTGGTTTTGTATGCTTCCTTTGACATCTAAGGGTGTGGAAGATGAGGGTGTGGGAGGTTTAGAAATGTGGCACTCTATCACTCTTCCCTTGGGATCCTTGTAACATTGCCCTATGCTTCTATCACGTTGACTGGAACGGTTTGGGATTAGCAGTTAGCTCTGGGCCCTTCACAGAATCATCACACCTTAATGTCCTCAGGTCGGCCAGCTTCCACCCGCTTCTCCTGGAGCTTCCTCTGGATAGATTCCAGCGTGGCTTCAACACTTGGCTTTATTGCTTTATCTACCAGCTCTTGCTTTTTCTCATCTTCTTTCTCAAGTTGGGAACCGAAACTCTTGGGGAGTGTGTTGCTTCGCTGGCGCATTCTGGGGGTTAGGTCCTCTTCAGATATCTTTAGTTTTGACTCTAGTAGAAAAGATTTGGGGGAGGAGATTCATGAGAACTACTATCTGCTGAATCTAAACTGTTTCTCTGTGGAGTTAAGTACTGCTTAGTTCTATCTTTTTTCATAAAGTATCTAATTATAACATTAGTTGAAATCCCTAGGTTATTATATAAAACTTGAGAAAATGATGATGTCTTCCTGGAGTATGTGGACAGTTTCCCAAACTCTAATTCCTGAAAAAGCTTTGGCTATTTTATATAACACCCTTATTTTAGCCTTTCAGACCTGTTTGCTGTTCTCCGAATGTGGTAGATGTCTTCCTATACTCGTTACTTTAGTGTTTAAAGGTACTTACTGATCTATCACCCAACTGCTGGCCAAAATTTTCTCTCTGAATTATGTACCTCATTTTGGAATTATTTTTACTTTGAATTCTACTTAGTTCTTTCTAGAAAAATCTCCATAGTTGCATGTCATTAGTTTTCTACATAGTTTTATTTCACAGGTGGGTGTGGGGCTGCACAGGGCAGGAACTGGCAGGGGAGCCTCCTGCATGGGAACCAGGCCCCCACAAACAGGGGGCCTCCCACATAGGAAGCTTGCCCTGGTGAGAACTGAACGGGGGCACACACCAGTTCAGCACATGGGTCTGCACGGGCCAGGGCCGGGATTTGATCCTGGGACCCCAGGGCTGTAAGACAAGTGCTCAACTCACTGAGGCATTCCAGCATCCCCTCTACTTAGTTCTTTTTTTAAATTTTTTTAAAATTTTTTTAAAGATTTATTTTATTGATTTTTGACAGAGAGAAACAGAGACAGAGAGAGACAGAGAGAGGGGGGCGGGCCCAGAGCAGTCTCCCCAGCCGACAGCATCAGCCTTCCATATAGTTTCACTCCACAGGCGGGCACAGGGCTGCGCAGGGCAGGAACTGGGCCAGGAACCTCCCACATAGGTCCTGGCAAGAACCGAACTGGGGGCACACCCCAGTTCAGCATGTGGGTCCGCATGGGCCGGGGCCGGGATTCGATCCTCGGTCCCCGGGGCTGCAAAGCGAGCGCTTTACCCGCTGAGCCATCCCAGCTTTCCCTACTTAGTTCTTTATATGACTTTGTCTCCTAAAATGCAGCAAGCTCTGAGGAATAGGGATGAAATCCTTTTCACATTCATTTCTGTATCTGTCTTCTAACCTCACAGCAAATAAAGCCTTGGATGACAGAGGCACTCAATGAGTATTGAATCGATAGCATCATCCTTATATTAGTGATTTAGGGAAACTAACAAATGCTGCAGAATTTGCATCTTAGCTGATCTGGGCTCTCCTGTGTTTGAGATCATGGAAAGACATGAAGAAGGTGTCCCCTGAATTTTGTTTGTTTCAAGGAACTTGTCTTTTCTGGAGTATGTTAGCAGTGGCGCTTAGCATGACATAAGATCATGGATTCTGCACTTGGCTTATTTTGCAGAAACCATGCCATAGGTCTAGAAATGTACCTACCTTTTAGTTGCTTCCGGAATTTGGCAAGGTCATTTGTCCATTTCAGAACCTCTGCATTGGCTGCTTTGTCGCTGTGGGAAGGCTAGAAAAGGAAAACTAAAGTAAATGTTTTTGGTATTGGGACAGGAAAGAGAAGCAGCATTTGATGATCAGTTTGTTTTAAAAAGGAAAGAGATATTGAGTCCCATTGGAATAAGAAATTAACCATGACCAATCAGAGCAAACTTCATAGGTGTAAAGCCACTATCCTTTATATCTGGTTATTTTTGATGCTTTTGAACACTTCCTCAGAGACAAAATGCTGGATTTTTATCATCATGGACTTCTATGAGGTCCACGACCCCTTTTCCATTATTTGTAGAGTTCAACCTGTCAGGCCAACAGAATAGAAGGCAGAGGGGCATATGATATTTTATACCACAACCACCTTGCAAAATGCATTTTTTCCATTCTTACGGGAGATAGTAAGGATAGAGCTGATAGTAGAACGAGGTCAGTACTAATGAAATTTTAGAAGATAATCTTGAATTAGGTTTTAGCCAAACAAAAGACCTCATTTAATAATTTTTTCCCATTCCTGTTCACTGATAAGTTTACAAAATGTAGATTAAAGTGTTCAATTTACTGTAAGGATACACTCGTGCAAGGAAAACGCTGATACACGTGTGGGGTTTATCAGGGTTCACTATTCAGCTCTTATTGCCTGTTTGTTTTGAGAGTCTTTAGAAAGTTCCCGTAAACCTTCATCACTTCTATGAGTTGCTATTGCGCTGGCATGTCAGGTCCAGGGAAAACAGGGGTCAGGGGGAGAGAACCCTGTGAGGAGGCACTTACTCTGTACTTCCTCTCTTCTTCGAATCTGTCTTCAAACTTTCGGATCTTCTTTTTAAGACTCTGAATCCGTCGCGTGAGCTGGACAGGTGTCAGGTCCTCATGCTCATCATCGTAGGACCCCAGGGAGGAGCTCCGCCGCCTGTGGGGGGCACATTTGGGTCAGAGCTAAGGGGTGAGCATGCAGCATGAAGGGGAGGGTGCAAACTGTCTCCATTCGCTCGAATAACAGAAGTTTGACTACTAATTCATTAGTGACTGAGTTCTGTATGTCCCACCCACTAACACCTACTAGTTGGATCTAATTCTCTAGCTTACATTTATAATTAGCAACGTTAGGACTGAATGTCTGCTGGACACCTCAAAGTTAAAGGTGAGTTTTGCAAAGAAGGTGCTAAAGGAAATCCAATATGCGATGTTGCAGTTGGGCCACAGTTTAACTGAAAAACTACAACAGAGATTGTATACTAGGAGGGAGAATTTCAACTCAATTCCTTCACAGCCTTACAGCTTAATTAAAGAAAATGACTGGCTATCAGTACCATTACTATCCTTTCTCATGATGACACATTTGTTGATCAGCAGCACAAAGAAGCATACCTCATGAAAGAATGGGAATTTGGGGGAGAAGGGGGCACTTCCGTGTCATCCAGGTATTGCCGACTCTGCCCATAAGCATAGAACCGAGGAGAGAGCATGGGGTCGCTGTCTTCATCCAGAAGCTGACGAATCAGGCGCCCGGCCTGCGGGGAGAGGTGTGCTTCGTCAGACTCCACATTCTCCTCCTGCCATGAGGACAAAGTAGGGATGGGCTCTGGAAAACAATGAGGGTAAGGATCAAAATTGTTCTTCAAAGCACAACTATTTGCCAAGTTTTCTGAATGCATCAGAAAGCACTGAATTGAACAGGCAATGAATGGTTTCTCATTTTAGATTCAAGGTTCAGATTAGGGATACTATGTCCTGACCAGAATTATCAAATGTACCTGATAGCCCTCATTCGCCTTTATCTCCATCCTCAGTTGCTTTAACCAAGAGAGTTTGCTAGGGCTGCCCTGAGGAAGAGCCGTGAAGGAGGAGGGCCAAGTGTACCCTTTCTACCGGCTCCTCCCCCCAAGATCACTGACAAGAACTTTTCCACGTGAGGGCATTATGGAAAAGAAATGCACATGCGCCAGGAAGGCAGACATCTGGCATGATGGTTTTCCAGCTTTCACTGATGTATAGGAATCAAGCTAAGGCATACATGAATTGTGTGAGAGCCATTTAGGAATCTGCACCTTCCACTGAGGGCATTCAGTAAGCTGTTTTGTGTTCAGTAAGCTGTTCTGCTTAGTGTTTTGAGATTAGCACATTTAAGATGCATGCTTTGCAGTCCAAATTTCAAAAGCTGATCAAGACTACAGTTTAAGATGCATATGTAGATTAGTCAAAAAAAAAAGAAAAACAAGAATGCCTTTCAAAGGACAAATCTGTACAAATTATCTTAGAGAATTTTAAAGAAGAAAACATACTCAGCACAAAATCCTGATTTGTGATTTTGGGAGGGAATGGGGTGATATTTATTTCTACTTACTGCAGTACCCACCTGAATATATTCCTTCCTTATTTAAAAAGCTCCTCTATAATATATTTTAAAGACAGATCTCAAATTACATAGGGTATTTCATTTGTAATACTCTATGCATTTAAAAAGTTGTGTGTTTAAAATACATTTGTGGGGGAAGCCGGGATGGCTCAGTGGGTTAAGCGCTCACTTTGCAGCCCCGGGGATGGAGGATCGAATCCCAGTCCCGGCCCGTGCAGACCCACATGCTGAACTGGGAGCTCCCCCAGTTCAGTTCTCTCTCTGTCTCTGTGTCTGTCTCTCTCTGTCAAAAACAATAAAAAAAAAAATAAAATTTAAAATACATTTGTGGATTACTGTGATTTATACAAGGCTAGAATTAGGCCATGATCTTAAATTCTGGGATTCCTACACTTTGAATCACAGAACTGTTCCTTTTGCTATCAAAGTATTTATAAAATATACAAAATTATCTTAAACAAATGCTAATGAGTATTTTATTTAAAGAGATCATCTTATAATGATAGAGCATTAGACCTGGTTGAAACCTCATACCTCATCTAATCTAGTGATTTCTCAACTGGCTGCACATTAGGGCCACACAGGGAGATAGAAATAATTCCTGAAGTACAGGTCTTCACACCAGCCCCACTAAACAGAACTTTTAGGTGAGGGTCCAGATATGTCTCTCTCTCTCTCTCTCTCTCTCACACACACACACACACACACATACACACTTTTAAAAGCTGCACAAGTGATCCTAAGTGCAGTTGGTTTGGAGAACCACTGATTCAACCCAACATATTACAGATAAGGAAACTGAAACTCAAAGAAGTTAAGAGCAAATACCTAATCAATGACAAAAGTTGGGACTAGAAACTAAATCTCCTGACTCCAGGACAGTACTTCAATTTAGAATGCGCCAGGTGCTTCAATAACAAGGGTGACTGTCTGAAAATTCTGAAGACCTCACTGTGTAGTACGAAAGATAAGCACATTAATTAAAAAAAAAAAAATTAACTTCATCTGGAATGTGGCCCACAGGTTTTTAAGATTTAAAGAGAACCAATTAATCTGGGAAAACAGATGATAATATAAGCATTTTGAAAAAACAGAGGCAGTGTTGAAGACAGATGCTTGCCCATGGGGTCTCAAAAAGTGGTAGAGAATCTGTTGGTGGGTTTGCTAGGCTGAGGCTGGAGACGCACAGGTGTTGTTTCATCATTTGTACTAACGCTAGCATTTGGCTCCTCCACAGTGGCAGGGCTCAGATACGAGCAGCTCAGAACTGCCAACATAAAAGCAAGCAAACATACAAATCATCAAAACCAAATTGAGAGGTGAGAGGAGGAGAGGGTGAGTGCAAAGTAGTCCTTAGAAAAATAATCAAAACCTTAAACTGCAGAAAACGGAACTATAATACTATATTGTCAGATCACATCTTCTATTTCATGATACTTCATGAAACAGCAGTAATTTCCTGCAAGGACTAAAATCAATGGAGCCAAGATAGGAAAAGGGTTAAGATGGCTTGAACAATAATGCCACAGGCAATAACCTCACCACAGAAAGACAAAGGAGCAAAGGGGAATGGCAAGGTGGTTTAGCAGGACAGATGGCAGCAACTAAACAAGATCTGATGTTGATATTCGGGATTATGGGTATGCTGGCTAGTTTGACATTTCTACTCCTGAAAACTTGGAAAAGGGGTTACTTTAGATCCCGAAGCCCTTTAATTTGTCAAATATAGCAGACTATCTCTTTTAAAATGTTACAACTAATTTTTAAGCTTTCAACTACATGGTCTCTGTTTGCAAAATGAGTATCTGTGACCATTAACCAAACATGGCTCCAGTACAAGATATATTGTGATTCTGAACTAACTATAAAATAATAATCACAGAACAGAATTAGGCTTGATTTGAAGCTTTGTGGCTCACACGAGGCCACCCATTAGATTTCCTTTTTGTTAGCGTGGCTGTATTTTGTGGCTCCATTCTGGACCAATCACTTCACTGACAAGAAGACCAAATGTGTCGTTTTCCTACTGTCACCAGCGGTAGATATTATAGGAAATACACAGTTTAAAAAATTCCAATTTATGGGTGACATTTTCTCTTAAAGCTTATAGTTAAGATGGATGAATTAACTTATTTTAAAGTGAGACACGTAAAACCACTATGGATTTCAACCTTAACAAAATATAAAGGTATGTTTGATCATTAGTCTGCATATACAACAAAAATGAAGCTTCTAACCTATGCAACATGGAATGCTTACCATCATTTTCTGAGTATAAGAAGACCCCCTACTGTTCTAACCCAACATTAAGAAGTCAATACATAGGTTACTTCCATGTATAGGATAACTCCCAATTTCTGGTTTAACAATTTTACAAAAAGTATCACTTTATAATGGAAAAACATGATTTCTCTCTCCTTTTTTTCACTTTACTTTTATTTATACAGTTTTATAATTTAAGGCTCCTATTTAAAAGAGTTACAAATTATATGTAATGCATAGTTCAATGTAACAGAAGAATTAATACAACCTACTGTTCCTTCTGTTTTAGTCTGAAATGTTCTAAAAATACAGGCTATCTCATGTTTTGATAGCTGGAACTCAACAGAAAAACAAGAAGGAAGCAAAAAAACAAAAACAAAAACCAGTGTGTAGACAATACTATGTCAAATTGCATTACCTGCATAGAGAGTCACTTTTGAGGATGTATTCACTGACAATTCTCAATTGCTAGTTTGGGAAATCATTTATAATTTTAATCAGTAGTTTTAGAGCAATAAAATGGACAAGGCTATTGTAAGAACAGTATTCAAAAGGAAAACAGAAAAGATTTGAGGCTTCAAACTGATTTTCATCCTAAAGAACCACATAAAATAAATGTGTTTTCATATCTAGAGCAGAATTCCCTGGGTACAGTGATTTTGATTTTAGCCATGTCTTGTCACAAAGAACTCTGGATATAAGTATGGGATGTGTATTAAAAATTAATCCATCCAGGTCAGCTGACATCACAGAAGTTCACAAATAACAGAGATGAAAGCTGTATGCTTGCTATGTAAGTAATAAAAAAAGAATAGATCCTGAGGGAATTCCAGTTCAGACACTACAGCAGTGTCCATCCTTCTGGCTTCCCTGGACAATGCTGGAAGAAGTGTCTTGGGCCACGCATAAAATACAGGAATACTAACAATACCTGATAAGCTAAAAGAAAAAAAAAAAAAGGTCGCAAAAAGATCTTATAGTGTTTCAACAATTTGTGTCGGGCCTCATTCAAAGCCATCCTGGGCTGCACACTGGACACACCTGCACTACAGCACACTTGCAAATAAAAGGAAATTCACTGCACGAACAGGGGACAGAGCTCTGACTCATGCTAATGTGGTCGCGGGGACACACCTTCTCTCTGCTTAGCTGGCTAGATCCATTTTCTACATGAAAGAAAATTGGCTACTGAGATGATTTCTTTCTTCCTTCCTTCCTTCCTCTTTCATTCATTCATTCATTCTTTTTATTATTTTAAGGTGTGAGAGAGAGAAGAGGGAAGAGCGCAGAGCAGTGTCCATAGTTGTACATCATTAGTTGTGATGTGGTTTCATTTCACACAGGTGAATGTGGGGCTGTGTGGGGTGGGAATGGAACTGGGGGCCTCCAAATGGGAGGTGAGAACCTTCGCTGCTGAGCCATCACGGTGGTTACCAGTTGTGCGGCAGTTTAGCAGATGCGGTTGCATGGGCTGGGGCTGGGAAATGAACCCTGGATCTTGCAAAGGCCTGGCAAACGCTCAACTGCTGAGCTATCCTGGTATCCTGTATGAGATGATTTATTTCCAAGAAATCTGCATAGATTTAAGAGAACTGATGTTTTCCACATCTCATTCCAACTATATGTTATTTAGAGCTAATACTACTAAGTATAATGTCATACTGGCTTCAGGTGTTAGGAAGTACTGCACATTCCAGACATATAGAGATGTCAGCCCCATTAGGCAGGGTCTTTACTGGGGGAATCCTTCTAGAAGATTTCCCTTGATGTTCCAAATTTTAACCTTAGAACAATGGGCAGTCCTATTAAATTGTTCAAATAGTCTTGCAAACTAGCTGAGTTAGGAGGGACTTTAGTAATCAGCTTTATCAATCCAAATTTAATCCTTACATCCCATGTATCCATACTGCCCCTATTTGCCAATTTAATAAGCAGGCCCTCAAAAGCTTCATTAAGTCATTAATAAATGTAGGGAACAGGCTAGGCCTGAGCACTTTACTAACTCTGATCCATGCATCTGCACAGTAAGTACAGCTACTTCATCAGTTATTCATTTACTGTCCTACCTGTCTTCTCTCCCTTCCACAACTTGACAGGGCTGTCACAAGTCCCAGTTAATGGTCCAGTGGAGGCCTTTTCAAATACAGCATTTCCTGAATCCAGAATTGGAAGGAAGGAAGGAAAGGGAAGGGAAGAAAGGGAAAGAAGGAAGAGAAGGAAGAAAAGGGAGGGAGGGAGGGAGGGAGGGAGAGAGGGAGGAAGGAAGGAAAGGGAAGGGAAGAAAGAAAAGGGAAGGAGAGAAAGAGAAAGAAGGAAGGGAAGGAAGGGAGGGAGGGAGGAAGAAAGGAAGGAAGGAAGGAAGTAAAGGGAAGGGAAGGAAGGGAAAGAAGAAAAGGAAGAAAGGGAGGGAGGGAGGGAGGGAGGGAGGGAGGAAGGAAGGAAAGGGAAGGGAAGGAAGAAAAGGGAAGGAAAGAAAGGGAAAGAAGGAAGGGAAGGAAGGCAGAGAGGGAGGAAAAAAGGAAGGAAGGAAGGAAGTAAAGGGAAGGGAAGGAAGGGAAAGAAGGAAAGGAAGGAAGGGAAGGGAGGGAGGAAGGAAGGAAAGAAGGAAGGAAAGGGAAGGGAAGGAAGGGAAGGAAGGGAAGGAAGAGAAGGAGGGAGGGAGGGAGGAAGGAAGGAAGGAGGGAAGAAGGGAGGAAGGAAGGAAAGAAGGAGGGAAGAAGGGAGGGAGGGAACGGGTGGGTGTGACATAATCAGCCCTTGAGAAATCTGTAATTGGGACTCCTACTCTGTATTCAGATCCATCCATGGTCACTACATGAATCTGGGACCTGGTTTCACAGAACACAATTTAAGCTTTGTATTTATTTTTGCCTGAAACTATACTTGGAAACATTTATGGAACATAGTAATAACATCAACTAATATACACATAGTGCCTTCTATGTGCCCACATTGTACTTTGCATATATTATCTCATTTAACCCTTGCAACAAACTCACTAAGCAGGTATTACTATATCTATTATTGATTATTGATGATGGTATATTATTCATTATACCTATTTAAAGATGGGGAGGTTGAGGCCAAAACTGAGACAGGTTTACTAACTTGTCCACAATGCTGGTTAAGTAATAGAGCCAGAATGTGAGCCCACGGTGTGTCTGGCTCTTGACCTTGATGGTTCACTACCTGCCAGGATACCTACCTGGCATTGCTTAGAAAGAGGTATCTGGAGAGAAGTCAGCAGACTTTTTTATCCTGAAGCATTATTTTGCTCTCTTTTGGTTTCAGCTTTCTTTTCTGTATGAGAGGGTTAGTTGTAAGGTCTTTAAGATCCTTTCCTATTTTATATTCTTTTAGAGAATTCTTCTCCAAAGTTATTTTTGATAAGCAGTAAGTGATAAATAAGATATATGGAATATTTTATGCCCTTTTAAATGGGGTTTTTTAGACTACTTTCACCAGGACAAATCTGATAGAGTAGCTGAGTGTTTAAATCTCAGTATTCCCCCAAATCCACATGGATTGGCAGATTAGGAACATTCTAATTACGCAATTTTGAAGGGCTTTAAATAACGAAGAATGGTGCATTTGACTTGTATATTTAATTCTGGAGAGTGAAAACAACAACATCAATGCAATTAGATAAAACAATGTGCCCTAAAACACAGCTACGTGTATGTGCGTGCGTGTGTGTGTGTGTGTGTGGGTGGGGTGTGTGTGTGTGTGGGATAAAGCATGTATTATTTATATACCAATAAGCATGATTAGATTCTGATCCTATATTCACTTTGAGAGGGTTCCATTCTACTCATATGTAGCCCAGAGGCTAGTACTAGGGGGCTGCTCATTATGTACTGCCTTCCCTGATATTATATTAATATGATTCTACATGAATGGGAGTATGAACTATGGTGTAGGTAGACACAGGGAACTTATAAATAAGCAAACCAAAAGGAGGCGTTTATACTACATGGTGGTTTGGAGACTGGTGGGAGAGGCTTATAGATGGATACTGGCTCATGGTTTCAGTAACTATTATTTCCATTTACATATATTTTGTTGCACTGATTTCATATTCACAGTTTAAATTAGGTACTGCAAAGTTTTCTCCTTACTAGAAAGTCACCATTTTGTCTTTTTCTTACTGAAGCTATAAAAAAGGTGATATTTTAGTGACTGGGCATACTGTTCTCATTTTAACTATCCTTTATGGAAAAAGTCCTTTGACCATACCTACATCTATCTTGCTGCCGTAATGTAACTTAAAAATTTAGAATAAATATATGATAAAAAATGGTCACTGAAAGCAATAACCAAATGATCAAAATGGCCTTGAAATGAATCTATGTAGATTTTTAAGGTATGTCAGTGACAAATGCAGTAATTGGCAAAAAGAAGTTAAAGCAAGTCATTTCATAAATTACGTGGGTAACACAATTTACATTCTCAAACCTATTGAAATGTATTTTTCCCAATAAGCTTTTTTTATTTCATTTAGTTTCCCAATACAAAATAAAATGTTGGTTTCTTCATACTATTATTATTTATCTAGAAGAAAGTTCTTTATATTAAGTAATGAAATAGTTTTAAGGAAACTATAAGTCACCTTTCAACCACTCTGGAGGAAATGTTCATTTGCCTCTTTAAGCATGCTGGGAGAGATTATAAGTTTATAATTAAGCAAGATAAAAGTAATCAAACTGAGTCCATTTTAGGAGAAAGAGGACCTGTCCCTTTACTGAAGAACTCATCAAGATAATGAAGCTAATTTGAATTCTGACCAAAATCTGAGTTTTCATCTAGAGCTTAATGTTAGTGTTAAGAGACTGTATTATTGAAACTGAAATACAGCATTTGCTTTTACTATTGCTTTTTTCTTATATTTTGGTGACAATGGCTACTATGGTACGTTTTGTTTGGGGGGGGGGACAGGACAGGTGTTGTTTCTAATGTACGAATTAAAAATATATCTAATTATTTCAAAATACACAAAACAAAAGAAGAAGAATAAAACACTACCAGGAATGTATCATTTAAACTAAAAACAAAACAAAACACTGCATTCCCCCCCCCCCCCCATGAATGTATCATGAACTGGGAAGATCCGACAAAAACCTCAGACCGACTGCCTAATTATATGAAAAGCACTAGAACATGCTTTTTAGACTGAAAAGAGGGAGAAGTAGAATAAAAAACGGTTTTCCCTTCACTAAGCCCTGGGTGTCAGAAACATAATGGAGTTGCTATTTTTCACCTTGAGCTCTTTTCAGATCACCTTTTGGTCCTTTTATCTAAGGTCAGTACCGTTGTGAGTGCTTTTTCTGTTAAATGAGGGTGTGTGTGTGTGTGTGTGTGTGTATATATGTATGGGGGGGGTTTAGGGAGAAGAAAAGGGAATCCTGGTGCTTTAGAAAAAGACTGCTTTTTCATAGTTGTGATTCTCTGCTAAGTCATTGTGTTAAATCAAGCTGCTGCTCTGAACTCAGGAGCACAATTTCTCCCTCTTTGTAGCCTCAAACACACATGCTGTACAGAGCCAGATGGGCATTCATTTTGGATACACATTGGTATGTGTTTGGATGCAGACACATGGAGAGTGAAAGAATAGCATCTTGACGAGGCTGCTATAATATCCTTCCTGAAATACAGCTTTGACAAGAGGGCACCCTCTTCTTCCTCACAAGTGCATTTCTCAGGTTTTTGCCAAGTCTCTAGAAAAACCAGCCAGAAACACTGTATTACAGGCTTTCAATAAGAATGACTTTTATTTAGTGTTCTCTTTGATAAGCAAATCCCTTATTTTTGTTAACCGGGATTTTAAAAAGTCTGCCCATAAACACAAATACAGAAGCAAAGCAAACCAAAATATCCCTGAAAAATGGGAAAGAGGTTTAATAAAGGAATGCAGTGGGGGGAAGACGGGTTAGACTGAGATGAAATCCTAAATGCATGCCAGTTTCTTAAGACTCTGTTTGGTCCTACGGGAGGGAAAATACACATATCAGCATTGCTGCTGGGTTAAAAAGAAAAAAAAAATAGGACTGCAAGGTGACACATGATAAAGAGCAAGTACATTTTCCTTCGGAGATTGCAATTACCCTTGGCAGCACTTAACGTGACACATACCTATGCCAGGGAAAGGGTTTCCAGTCATTTAGAAGTGCAGTACAGAAGTAGCTCACACAGCTCTCGCTCTCACTCATACATCAGCAGTTACATGCCTCTCATCTGCGGTAATTTACATATGCATTGCCATTATTAAATCATCATAGTAGCAGGTGAACCTACCTGGCCAGCTCTTCTCATCCCCCAATGCGGTCCGGTCCAGCTGGGGCACTTCCGAGACAAAGCTCTCCTGCTGGGCGTCGGCATCTGGAGTCCTTTGCAATTTGGTGTCAGATATGCTGGGGTGCTCCTGGATCTTCATTGTGGGGCTCTGCAATAACAGCACAATGTGTCCAAATATCTACTGCGCACCAAAGACCCAAAACGTCTGCAGCAACTCCAGTCCTTCAGGATGAAACCTCCCAAACCACTTCCTCTGATCCACCCAGCACAGAAATCAAAATCATAGCCTGATGCCCCCTGGACGCTAGCTGGCCACTTGCATGCACAGAGCAACTGTCCACGTGCATGCCTTTAACTTTTCCTCTGTGAGAAAGAAGGTGATTTCTGAGGGCTGCTCTTCCTGACAACTGCTGGCAGCTGACAGTCTTGATGATTCCTGATTGGAGCAAGAAATGGGGGAGAGGAGTTTGCGTTTCCTTAAAGGAGTATGGCTCTCCAGACCGTAAACAACTAATCAGCTACTGCTGTTGCTAAGGCTGTAGAAGCAACGCGGTGGGTTCTGCACACAGACTTCTCTGCCCCCTGGGTAAACAGTCCTGCAAGGCCAGGGGCAGAGGCTGTGTACATGTGGGTGTTCCTGCTGGCCCTGCAGGCTTAGATCAATGAAGCGCGGGGGCTCGCTGCACATTCCCAGATTTCCTGTGCTTGTTTTCTTGCCCAGTGTGGGGAGAACAGACTATTTATGGAGGAGCCCTGGGTATTAAAGCATTGTTGCGCAAATTCAAACAGCTCAGAGGTTTGGTGTCTTATCTCAGCCAGAAGTAAGAAACACGGACTCTGGAAACGAGTCAGAATTACACAGGGAACACGACTTTTTATTTTTTTAAGTAAAAAGCAAAAAGCTGGCAAGTTGGCGATGTATAACTTATATCTTACAGATATGCAGTTCTCGCTTGTTTTCCTACTATTCATCTACTCTGAGTATTAAATAGTTGGCTACACTTGGATTTGCTTATTTGGGGCACTTACACAAAGCTAGGGTATTGAGGGGATGGAAAAACCCTCCCACAAAGGCTGGTATATTAGCTAAGTAATTCTGTATTCTAAAGAATTTCACTGAAGTTAATTCTTTTTTACCTTGATCTTTTGGTATCTTGTAAACCTTTTCCCTTTCATAAAATAGTCACTCTCCCCTCTTTCATAAAATGATAAAAGTGTTTACTCACAAATGTATTTTTCAAGTAGCACTTACCTGTAGCAAAGATTTTCTCTGAGAATAAATGGAAATTCACTTTAACAAATACACCATCATTAAATAAAAAAAACCTAAAACATCTGGAAATCGTAAATGATTCCATAATGAGAAGTGTTCTTATGTTTAAAATACAGCACTACTAAGACTTCCAGCTACTTTTAATAGCTCTTCAATTCACTTTGATATCACCAGGGGAATAATAAACAGGGCTTTTTTTTTTTCTCTTACTATTATAGTTCCATGAAATGATGCACGAGGATTGGCATTTTCTTCACATTTGGAATAAAATGAAATATCAGCAATCAGTTTATGATGAGCTACTAAAGTCAGATAGAAATGCCAAGTAAATCTAGGGTTTTAAGACACCTTTAAAATGCTATTTGTCTACTGGGGGAAAAACAGATTATGTATTCATACCACAAAAATTATTTGTTCTTTGAGCTGAATCTTAAGTGAACCAGGGATGAATGAATAAATTTGGCACTCAGCTTTTTAAAAGTTACAGGGTCAGTCTGTTACCTATTGTGTGTGTATTAGAATCTGCATACAGCAAATATTTTCTCAAAGATTTATAACACTTTTTGTACTTAGAGATACAGAAAAGGTAAGAATACAAGAAATATGATTCCATGTTGTAAGTTTGGCATTTTCTGCATGATGAATATATATCAAGCCATTGGCGATTCTGCTGTGGAACAGACCAGGTTTTTGCTCACAGGCAGACCTGGATTTGAGGCTTGAACGATATTTTTACTAGCTTGGGGCTCTGACTGGGCCACTTCACTTCTCTGAGCCTCCATTTCCTGACCTATAAATTGGCATTAACAATGCCAATCTTGGGAGGTTCCTTCGAACATTTTTTTTTTTTAAAGATTTATTTTATTGATTTTTGACAGAGAGAAACAGAGAGAAGGGGGAGGGCCCAGAGCAGTCTCCATAGTTGACATTAGTTTTCCATATAGTTTCACTCCACAGGCGGGCACAGGGCTGCGCAGGGCAGGAACTGGGCTGGGAGCCTCCCATATAGGTCCCGGCAAGAACTGAAGTGGGGGCACACCCCAGTTCAGCATGTGGGTCTGCATGGGCCGGGGCCAGGATTTGATCCTCAGTCCTCGGGGCTTCAAAGCGAGTGCTTTACCCGCTGAGCCATCCCAGCTTTCCCTCCTTCGAAGATTTGAGAGAAGGTATAAAAAACCTCTAGCATGGTACCAGGAGTACGAGACACATGAATGGAAGCTGTCCTTCTTCTTATTATTAGGCACGATACAAAGACGAGTAAAACACTGCAAAGTGCTAGAGAGAAGTCAGAGACAGGCCTATACAAGTGCAATTCGAGGTGAATGCCACAAGGAAGACAGCAGAAGTTTAGATGCGTTATTAGAGAAAAGAACCACTCATGTTCCCACTATGTGATGGCAACAGCAATTCTGATTCGGGCACAGATAATGTGGGTCTGAGGGATTGGGCGGAGGGGCAAGTGCAAAGGCTGTCATGACATCAGGATATGCATGGTCACAGTAAGAGAAGAGGTTCCTGGTGGCCAGCTCTCAGGAGAGGAAGCGGGGATAGACGATAAAGATGTTGCATAAGGAGAAGGTGGACTGAGAAGGGCCTCATATGCTGGTCTAAGTTTGAATTTTGTCTGGTAGATAAAAGAAAGCCATTGAAGCATTTAAATACAGTGTCATAATGTTGAGATGTGTGCTTCCAGGCTGACGCTCTACAGATGGGAACGGATGCTGGTGGGGAGACCGAGAGGCCGAAGAGCTGTGTGTGCAGGCAGCCCGAGTCCTCTCCCAACAGCAGTCACTGACTCTGCTCCCTGACGTGCCCGTGTCCCCTCAGGATGCTCACAAGTGCACTGCTTGACACCACACATGTAAAATCCCGAAAGTCCACACACACAAGCTAATGTAAAAATGCATACTTTTCATGATTGCTACATCTGAATTAGCACCAATTTCAAAGTAAAAAAATTAGGATTAGAAAATTTTTAATTTTTTCTCTCCAAAATGTATGAAGTTACTGTCCGGAAAAATATTCCAGCCATTGTCAATGTAATAACAGTTACATGGCTGGATACTTTCTAGACAGCCCCCATATGTCACATATATATACAAATAATAGAGCTCTCCATTACATGTCAGGTGCTAGAGATACACAGATAAAACTGATTTACTCATTCATTCAAGAAATAATTTTTGAGTACCTACTATTTGCTAGACAGGCACAAAACTTCAGTGGACAAAGTAAGATCTCTGTCCTAATGAAACTTATAGAAATGGGCAGTTAACAAAGAAAAGAAAAGAAAAAAAAAAAGTCAGGTAGTGATATGAACTATGGAGATAAATAAAGCAGGGTGAGGGGGATGGTATGGGCCAAGGTCTGCCACTGTATAGTGGGTGGTTAGGGAAGTCCTTTCTGCAAGGTGACATGTGAGCAGAAACATATGAAGAAAATGAGGGAGTGAGTTCACTGTGGAAAGAGCATCCCAGGAAGAAGAAAAGCAATTGTAAAGGCCCCAAGGCATGATCATTTTGCATATGTTGAGGACTGGAGTCAGGGCCCATGTATATGGGTGTTTAGCATGTGCACTGTACCACATGGAATAGTGTATCATTCATACTAGAGACCTACGTTACTTTACAGGAACTTGTGGACTTCTGAGCTGATTTCCTACACAGCAATGGAGAAGTCCCACCTATATAAACCCACAGCAGCCAGCACAGCCATGGACACACTCAGCCTGGCACTCCGTCACCCACATCGACGTGCTTGGCTCTGGCCTGCTCTGATTAGCCCCTGAAGTTGCTCTTTCACTTGTCTGTTGCGCCTAGAGGCCTGATCCCTAATTTCTGGTGTGCTGGTCTCTGAACCTGGCACATTGCCATGCCTGTGGTCACAGAGGGGGCTGCTGGTGTGGGCATAGGGTTTATGGGAACATGGGACCACGCAATGCTGCTCAGAGGCTGCCCATGGGAAGCTGTTCAGGCACTGTAGCAATATACTAGCAAAAAACAATTCTTTCTTCAAAACCAGTTAACTTAGTCTGGGTTCCACACTGTCTACGAGTGCGCATCATACAGGATTGCACTTTTCTGCTTGCTTGTTTGTTTCTCCTACTAGATTGTTAATGTTAAAATGTCAAGAACATTCTCAAATACCAAAATATTTTTGGTTTCAACTTTTTGTTGTTTATAGGTCTTACTTCTTCAGTTAAATAGGAGAATATATAAATCAATTACACAATTTGCAGCTGAGATGCCACATACCAACCCCTTGTTAAAAATGTGGCACCATGTGAAATCACACTAAAATTCATGTACTGAAATAAACTGTGTGGCTATTAGGAGACACAACATGGTATGTCAGATAAGGAATGGGTTTTAGAGTCAGAGACATGTGTTTAAATATTAGCTTACTAGCTGCATGATCTTCAGTGGGTAAACCTCTTGGTACTTCAGCTTCTTTTCTCTAGTACAGGAACAAGACTTTATAAAATTTGTTGTGAGGATTAAGTGAAAAACATGTGTCAGAACAAGTAGCCCATAGTTACTATAAAGGAAATATTATTTGCATTTATACCCTATCTCCTTTACCATTCATTAATTTGGCAAGTGTTTGGTGACCACTTACTAAGTCCTACGCACTGGAACGACAGTAACAAAATAATGGTCACACACATAAAAATTGATAACTATGGAGTGATGGATGTTAACTAGACTTACTGTGTTGACAGTCTCAAATAGTGAATCATGCTGCATACCTGAAACTTAGATAATATTATATGTCAATTATACTTCAATTAAAAGAAAAGATAATAGGATTTAGCATGGAAGGGAGACAAAAGTGTCAAGTTTATCACCCATGTTCTAAAAGAAACACCCAGGATGCTATCAAGCAAATACTGACAGAGCTCAGCTTGCCTGGGGCCTCAGCTGCTGCTCCTTGTTCAAGTTAAAGAAGCATTAATTACTAGTCTATCCACCTGATCTTTAAGACTTGTTCTGTCTGGTGGGGCCTGGCTTATTCTATCCTCAGACTTTATTGATCTTGCTCCTTTCTCTGGCTTCAAACAGTTGGTAAAGTTTGTTCCACCCCTTCTTCTTCCCTGCACAGGACATGGATAAGTAAGTAGCCTACCTAATAGCTTACCAGAGCCAGGAATAACGAGATCATAGAGTATACTCTATAATGCAATCTGCTCAGGAAGGAACCACACAGTGTTAATAGAAGGAACACATAGAACCATAAATATTTACTGTTTGGCCTGACAATAGAGGAAAACGGACATGCCAAAGCTTCAGTGAGCTTTCACAACTGGATGGAATTGGAAGTGAACCTGAACAAACAGTTTTTTTAAATTTTTTTAATTTTCTGGTTTTAATATTATAATCAATAACAAAATCCTAAAGCAGGCTTGTCCAACCTGCGGCCTGTGGGCTGCATGCGGCCCAGGACGGCTTTGAATGTGGCCCAGCAGAAATTTATAAACTTTTTAAAAACATTATGAGATTTTGTGTGTGTGTGATTTTTTTTTAAAGCTCATCAGCTATAGTTAGTGTATTTTATGTTTGGCCCAAGACAATTCTTCTTCCAATGTGGCCCAGGGAAGCCAAAAGATTATACACCCTTATCCTAAAGCTTCCATGAAATATAGTGAAGTTGAAACAACAAAGTCATCCATTTCATAAATGCTTGTTGATGGGCTACTTCAGAATCAATCTCTACTTTATTAGGGCAAATAAAACTCTGCACTTAAGATCTTGTGATCAGTATTAAATCTCAGCTTTGACTGCATAGCCTTGGTCTTCTCTCCTTTTCCTCTGTCCTCTGTTTTCTTACTTTCTGCTTTTTTTTTTTGAAGCAGGATAAGAAAATGGGAAATAGTCTTTTGTTTATTATGAACTTCTTGTTTGTTATCAAAGGTATGCTTCTAAGCTCTCTCCTAAGCAGTAGGCTTAGAAAGTATAAAGAACACAAAAATATCTTGAAAGAATTTAACACTTCATTAACTGCTGACATAAAATGACCTCTTCCAGATAAAGTAATACCCTTCAATGTATTATTCATACATGTTTTGCTTTTTCACAAACAGATTAAGTATAAGGTTATAGTATAAATTTTCTGGATTTTAACTGAAGCATAAAATATTTCCATAATGGAAAAATACCTTATCAAAAGGAACCAAATTAAAGTGTAAGGTATGCACTCCATTGTAAACAGAACTGTACTTTCAGTGATATATTTTAGAATCTAAAAATTGCTTTTTTTAAGATTTATTTCATTGTTTGAGAGGTGAGAGAGAGAGAAGGGAGGAGGGTCCAGAGCCGTCTCCACAGTTGTACATCATTAGTTTTTTTGACATAGTTTTTTTCCACATAGGAGGGACTCCACGGCGTGGGAACCAAACTGGTGGCCTCCTACATGGGAGGCGAGAACCTCCACTGCCAAGCTATTGGTGGTTACCAGTTGTGCCACATATGAATTTGGACAGGCCAGGATTCGATCCTCGGGCCTCCTGGTTACAAGGCAAACATTCAACCTGCAGAGCTATCCAGCATCACCTAGAAATTGCTAGTTTTAGAGATGACCTCTCTTCTGGAATTCTTCCAGTTGTTAATTTAGTTTAAAAATAAACAAAAGAGCAAATACTTGGACTCCACAGTGAGCTAGGTTCTTCCTCATGTTATATCATTTCCTACAGTCCAAAAAGGTTATTTTACTACTAAAGGTCAGCCTTTTTGAAACCTACCCAAAGAAATCATACTTTAAATTTTGGCATTTTGAAGTGATTCTGAAATTCTTCTTTCATTAACAACCTGTCACTAAACAAACTTTAATACAAAAACTTAAGAAACTCTCTTTTTGGATAAAATTAGTTGCATAATTAAAGAAATGGAAAAGACTCAGAACAAAGGGTTAAGCCTATTTTCATTTTTCAACACATTCATTCAAACAAAATCACATTTGAAAAGTGATTACCTAAAAAATAAAGTCATTATTGTGCCTGTATTTGCCTTTGAGAAGCAGATTTTAAGACAAGCCTCACTCTGATGTTCTATCCCTCTAAAAAGCATTTCTGAGGCTGAAGTTTAATGTTCTTCATTCTAATGGAAATACTATGTGAGTTTATAAGAAAAAATTATAGACAATAATATTGAGGACATAATCAGCCTTAGTAGAAAATGAAATTTGAAACAACCTTTAGGTTGGACAAAAGGTTGTCCAACATTTTGGCTTCTCTGAGCTACAATGGAAGAATTTTCTTGGGCTACACATAAAGTGCACTAACGCTAACAACTGCAGATGAGCTAAAAAAAAAAAATTGCAAAAAAATCTCATATTGCTTTAAGAAATGTTTACGAATTTGTGTTGGGCCACATTCAAAGCTGTCCTGGGCCTCCTGCGGGCCATGAGCTACACAAGCTTGATCATATCCATTCATAGTGGGCACGTGATTCTGGCATCTCAATCTGATGCTATATGAAGGCTTGAAATAAAATACTGGCTAAACAGAATTTGAGGAGAGATAACCAGAGTCTAAACTTAATTTTCATCTCTAAAATTTAGGAATTATTGTGGTATTATCAGAAAATCAGATTTAACTATTTAGGTTGTATAAGTGCTACATAAAAAGTAAAAAGTAAAAAACAAAAAACACAAAAAACAAAACCACAGTAGAAACAAGGGAAAGAGCTTTCAAAATGGAAGATGGCTCTTTTCACAGCCCTTCATTAACAATAATATATTTCCTTCAGTGAAAGAAGCACATGTCTTCCCGAGTAGAAACACGACCCCACATCTTGTGGAGTGATGCCTTTTTCTCCCTTTGGTGCAGTTGTGAAAGAAAGGTGACACGGAGAGCTCAGTCTATTAATAGACTTTAACTCACCACCTAATTTTATCTCCTAGCTGAAATTATTATGAGGACAACGATTATTAATAGTGAATGCTTAAGGAGTGTCCACAGTGGGCTAGGTGCTGATTGGTAACTGCACATGGGTGACACATATAAAATAGGTCCTGGCACATAAAAGGATTTGAGATTCCTTCCCTATGATTCAGCCACTGCCACAGGAGTTATCCACAAAAACACCAAGGCAAATTGAGTTCAGCACAGATTTAGTTTGGGTGCCAGGTGGAATTTATGAATAATGTTCTGAAGTTCATCCATAAAGGTGGCTCTGTACCCTTTTATCTCATAAAGGATAATAGGTATAAAAGGGAAGAAGAAAGGAGAAGATCTCTACAGGAGCTGGCAAAGCAATTTTCTTTAAAATAATGTTCAACAGCATAAGAAGTAGGTGCTTGCTGGGGACAAATGGAACAGAGCAGAGAAAGGATGAAACCAGAAGAAAAATAAAACACAATCATGGAAAAATGTACCTAGGGATGAGAAAAGAATGTCAGCGTGTTGCCTGGGTCCCAAGGAAGGAAGATTAAATGAAATGGAAATTAGAGATGAAGGAAGTGGCTCAGAAGCTGTGAAGTCAGAAAGAGGTAGCATTCCCCTCCTATTATCTGATTGTGCTAATGAAGAAGTAAGTATACATGACAAGAACTGAAGAGAAAATAACATGAGTCTATAACTTTGGTGGGGTTGCCATTAATTTCCAGCAATTTTATGCTACATTTTACATGAATGAACATATTTTTAAGAAGGGTTCCACAGTTTTCAGATTCTTAATATGCTAGATTGTAAAACCACAGAGGTAGGGGCTGCAGCTATTATTAAATCTCAGCTCTTGGGACAGGACCTGTCCATAGTAGGACTCAATTTATGTTCTTGAAAAATTTCTATCAGTGAATTAGCTCAGTGCCCAACAAAGATTAGGAAATTACTGGGTTAGAGGGAGAGTTCTATGTATAATTAATATATCAAGAGTCAGATTTCAAGAACAGGTTGAGAAAAGCTTTAATTCATGCCAAGAAGAAAGCTGATAATAGGCATGAAGGTGGAGTTGGGAGCATGTGGCAGTAGTAGATCATATACACACACACGAATGAGAAATGAGGTTGAGCACACTGAATGGGAGCCATAGTTGGGAGCAAGGAAACCAAATACTTGGGTCAGCATGGCAATGCCCTAAAAGCTCAAAAGGGAAGCTGGGAAAGTCACTGAAACTTTCAGATAGAGACAACATGAGGGAGTTAGATATTTTTTCTATGTTTACTTAAAACGAGACACAAAGCTCAGAATATAAATTAGATTTCATAACTTAAACTGATTTTATGTTACTTTGAAAGTTAATGATATAATCCCTGTGAGAAATCCACTAAAACTCACTGGCTATTTATTTCAATCACTTAAAACATGCATAATCATGGACTATCAAAGCAGTAGCTTTGGCTTTTTGTTTTATTTTATGAGAAATCTACATGCTATTGAACTTTATCTTCATAGGCAAAAGAATTTTAAAAAGGAAAAGAACTAAGTTCTTATGATTTCTCAAGTAATCTTTATGCCTCAGTATTTATCTTTCTTTTTTCTTTTAAAATTTATTTATTTTATTATTTATTTGACAGAGAAAGAGAGACAGAGAGGAGGAGGGCCCATAGCAGTCTCCATAGTTGACAGCATTAGTTTCACTCCACAGGTGGGCATAGGGCTGTGCAGGGCAGGAACTGGGCCGGGAGCCTCCCACATAGGCCCTGGCAAGAACTGAACTAGGGGCACACACCAGTTCAGCATATGCGTCTCCATGGGCCGGGGCCAGGATTTGATCCTCAGGCTCCGGGGCTGCAAAGCGAGCGCTTAACCCACTGAGCCATCCCGGCTTCCCC